>WWET01001988.1:211903-226866 GCA_011038615.1 Limnodynastes dumerilii
TTATTAACACTTTTACTTATTCTTGTTTGCTTTTGGATTTCTACTTACAAATAAGTAACAGTGAAAAATGCCCCAGCAAATGTCTGGTGAAATCTATTACCATAAATTGGATTTCACAAGGCTTAAAAATAATTTTTAAAAAATCTTAATTCTTTTTAATGTTTCAAACATTCATTTCCCACTTTTATTAGCCATAAAGGTGGTAATGAGTAGCGGCCAGACATGCTTAACATCCTGACACTGTGTCAAATGTGAAAATTGTTCAAAAACTATACATAATGTATAAAAATCCCTTTAAGGTTTATTTTGCTCCACCAACAAAATTTTAAAGTGCCTAAAGTTTAAGGAGCTGATTCAGAGATGCACTTACACCTTTTTTTTAGGTGCAAGTGTACAGATCAGCTAAACCATTTTTCAAAGTAAGGGGTGTTAATTCATTTAAAATCTTTTGCATGCAGGGAAAATACTTTACTTTTACACATAGACCTAAAATACTGCATAGCTTTATGTTTATTCTATAAAATAAAATTTAGCTAAGTAACTTCACCTCCTAATTTTAATTTTGGTTTTACAATTTAAATTTGCCTCCCCTTGCAGTGCAACATGGTATTGCTCAGGTCTATACTTACAGCTAAAAAAAAAGGTGGAAGTGCAACTCTGATTTAGCCCCCAATAGTGAATTATTTATAATTGATTATACAATCTAACATGTAATCACAGTACAAATGACCATAAATAATTTTCATAACGTTTACTATAATAATAATAATAATTATTATTATTAATAATAATAATAATTAATAATAATTAATAATAATAATAAAAATTATTATTATTATTACTATTGTAATTTCTCTAGACTAAATTGTTCTTAAACATAAAGGTTAATTATGACGATAATTACGCCTGAACCTGTTAATGAAAATGCGACAGGTATTGGCATCATTGACACATGTGCTTTTCCAATTAGCGGCTGTAAATCTTGTAAGGTGATTGTGATGCCAGAAAGTCATTGCTTCATTCTCTGGTTTGTAGTAAACAGCAGAACTATGTGGACTACTAGATCAACAGGAATTTCAACTGCTTTTGGGGTGCAATATGAGTTCATTCTGAACCCTAAAGCTAAGTAATGCCAATTAAAATTACTTTATTGCAATCTGTATCGCTCAAACCAGCTGGGAAACTAATTACCACCAATTTGAAAGGCCATTGTTTCCCAAGTTCCAATGACGTTAAGGACGTTAGTTAGGGTTGTGATAGATTGTGTATAATGGTATATACATTGTGCATATATGTTTCATGTGTTGTTGAAAAAACAAAGTACCACAATGCATAAGATAAGTGTTGTTTACCTGTATTTCTTTTATGTACAGTCCACCTATTTGCTTGTAATTAGTGACATGCTCTGATATATGCAGGGAAATTTATTGGAAAATAAATGAACATAAGTATTGATTACGCCCATAAAAGTAATATTTAAGAACATTGAAGCTGGATCTATAGATCAGATTTCTACAATCGTATTCCTGAGCAACAGATGTGAGGGAACCACCATCTTTGGCCACTCCCACTTTCATGGACAGATTTCCAGAAGCCAAAGCCTAACATGTCCTGCTCAAGCACATGTAAAATGGGAGCAGTACGGATGTCTTGATCTCTATGCAGAGGGAAGACACGACTACACGGTACTTTCTCACTCTGTTACTAGATAAGAGTTACACTGCTCTTCCAGTCTGCTCAGATTTTTTTTTTATACAATACTGACCGTAGACCCTATTGAACTTTCAATTTAGGTTGAGATTAAGGAAATCCTTATGTTTATTCCAAGCAGGGGCGTCGCAACTTTTTTTTGGGGGGGGGCGAGAACTTAGCCCTCCCACTGGCGCCCCATCTCATCTTGATGCACCCCCCTCCTTGTTATGTACATGTTTATTTGTGCTGCCGCTGCCCCCCTGTTATGTATTAAGTGTATTTGTGCATGACTAACCCATTGTGGGCATGGTCAAGCCATTGGGGGTGTGGTCAATCCATCATGTCTGCAGCAACCCAGTACTTTGATCATGTATCCAGCCCCCCCAGTATTCCCAATCATGTGCCACCAGCCCTCTCCCCCAGTACTCCCTGCCTGACATGCACATTTTAGGGTCCTCTAGTGTGTAAGCTGGCCTGTGTGTGGTAAAGTGAGTTGACTTCTACTCACATAGCCCCTATCACAGACATACAGAGCTGTGCAGTCTTCATAGCAGGGGATGATCGGCCTGGCACCGCATCCCCTTTTACAAGGGTCTCCGTTGCCTCCCCCAGTGTGTAAGCTGGCCTGTGTGTGGTAAAGTAAGTGAGTTGACTTCTACTCACATAGCCCCTTTCACAGACATACAGAGCTGTGCAGTCTTCATAGCAGGGGATGATCGGCCTGGCGCCGTTGCCTCCCCCTGTCAGCGGTTCTGTGTGCCCCGGGGATATTTTTTGGGGGGAGCCGAGGCAATTCCACTCAATTGCCCTTTCAATTAAGTCATTTTTTCGCACATTTACCCAAAACCTAATTGACTTCCACTACCATAGGGCTACCTTAACCCACCCTGCTTATGTTTGTGCAGAGTTTGCAAAAGTAAGAACGTAAAACTCCTAACCCAGCCCACACTGCCCAATTTAAATGCCTCCCCCCACCCACTTTGCGTATCCTCGTTCTTACGTGGTGCTGACACAACACCTTCTTACGGATGTCGCTAGCTTTTTAGATCAACTCTGTGCATAATGAATTCTTATGTGTAACATCTGCCGTGCATATATACACAATGCAAACATACGCACACGGCCTGCGTCTTTTTAGAAAAGTTATTAAGTCTGAATACGGCCTTTGGACCTCAGAACTGAACATAATATTCCAGGTTAGGCTGTACTAATGACCTATAAAAGTCCATTACTACTTCTCACTTTCTGCTATGTTTAGTTCCACAAGTCTTTATTTGTATGTTCGGTGACACATGAACAAGTGCACATATGTTCCGAAATGCACATAAACTGACACAGTGCAAAGACAAAATACTATGAAACTATATACAAACATTGCTTAGCGTTGAAGAACAGCTTTGAAACATTAGCATATTTGTTTTGTGTAATAAATGCCTTGTTTTCCTTCTAAGCAAACTGTCCTGAAGGCAGGATGAGATAATGCTTGTCTTGTAATAGAAGATTATTTCCATTTCAATCTATGGAGTTTTGTTTCACTTATTAGTCTCTGTAACAACTTTTTATGGAACATGCTGATGTGTGATAAAATGCTGTGTACAGTGGGTGAGATCATGTTATTAATGCTAATGTTACAATTAACAGCAAGAGATACTGCAGTACATGCAAGGAGCATTGGAACAGCAGATGGAAAAAAAAACATCAAAACACTCAACACACTAAATTAGCATGTGATGATGTGAAATAACAGAAGTCACACCTAGAGTATGACGGGATTTTTTCACAAAATTATATAACACACAAAAATAACATGAACAAATCACCTTCTTTTTGGAATGTTGGGTTAATAAATGAACATTCTTTTAAGTTTTTTCCAACATATTGCATATTTTATAAAGACTATTTACATTGTACAGTGAATACTGAGGTTATGCACTGTACTACTAATAACCATCTCAGGATGTTGGTAGATCATATTAAATTTCTAATGAAAGGATTTATTAATCTTTATTTTATTTACTTATTTATTTTTAAGTTTTGCACTAAAATTCCTTCGGTCTTCTCCCATGCTGCTCCCCCTTAATTCCTGCCTTCAAGGCTTCTACTGTGCTGCTCTCCACCACTAGACCTTTAATAAATCGGTTTGTTTAAGTTACTTTTTCCATCTCTCACAAGCAGAACCCCATTGTCCTGCTCCCCTGGATTTCAGGGCCTACAGAACTCCTAAGTCTTCTTTAATTTCCACAAATGGTTCTTTCTGTTCCACTGGACTGGACCAAGACTCTCGCTTTATCTCAAGGTGGGGCATGGACTTCCTCTCAGCTACCTCTTTATCCAACTCAATAATACTCCTGGCACTGTTTTGTATGACTCATTGACTCCTCATGATAGCACTATGTAGTGAACCAAACCTAAGACTTGCTCTGCTATCACATTTATGGAGATAAGCAGAACTAAGTTAATGTTTCTGAAACTACAGTACGTCTCATATGCATTATAAATGAGATTTAGGCACAATGGGCCAGATCCAGACCTACGTCTGTGTTATGAACTAGCGCAGATCGTATTTACGCAAGCGTAAATACTATGCACTCCCCTGGGCACTCCCACCAGTCATCCGTAATTACACTGCCTTACGCCGGCTGAACCCTGCCCTAACTTTTGTAATCGTAACTACGGCAAGATGTAACTACGCGATGGTCGTAAGTACGTAACCCAGCCCATACTGTACAATTTAAATGCCTCCCCCCTGTACGATTACAGCTAGCGAAAATACGCCTGCGACCGTAGTTCTGGATCTGGCACAATGTATATATACTTTGTATTTCAGCAAGAAGAATGTGTGTATGAAGCGTATTTTGACTTACTGCATTCTGCCCTAACTGATCTCTATCTAGTCACAACATTCTGCAAATAGAATTGGTATTCACAGGGAATCGTCTGTAGTTACTACATAGGGACTGGTATTCCATATGCTAGATGCAGAATTCAATTGTTTTACTAGCAATGCATATGCGCTTGCCAAATGTTCTGCAACAGATCTTCAGACACACAGAACTTAGCTCCGTACGTCTGGAGATCTATCAGACCGGGCGGTGCATTCCCTCCGTCAGCCTAAACTCTATATAGTGGATGGGAGGATCATTTAAACTTAATATATTGTGGGTGGGATATAGGGGGTTACGTGTGAATAAGCAGTCGTATGGACCGCTGATCTGCACATGTAAATTAAGGCTGCCTTATGGCAGTGTAAGTCACCTAAAGTCCGGTCCCTGGTCATTATTTCTGGCTCCCTGGTCTGGTAACCACTTTTTGACGCAGTTACCAATCTCTACATAGAGGAAGAAATAGTCCTTCCACCATAAACAAACCAAAAAATCCTATGTAACTGGACAGTTTTCTAAGTAATGATTTTTATTATCAGGGGTTAGTAAAGGAGAATATAAGGGCAAATATAAAGCTATTCACATGGAGCTTAATGGAGCACAACACTAATAAATTATCATATAAATGACTTTAAAGAGATTGATACAACATTCAAAAATTACCATATAAATTATTCCAAAAAGACCAATCTTCATATAGTGCTTTCTAAGTCACCCTAGAGATTATATAAAACATTTAAATAAATACATTTAATACTATTATAATCACTCTTGGACTGGAATTATTTTTAAATATAGAAAAAGTTGCCTCTATTGTAACCAAATACAATAGTTTCCCTTAGGCATCCTAGGCAATTTTGGATAGAATTATTATTTTCATAGCATTTAATTTGACTATTAGATGGTGGTTCTAGATGATATGAACCTGTATTACTGCATCTCAATGTTTTATGTGTCATATTCTACTTAGTAGTTACTGTGTAGTTTTCCCTGTGCTTAGGCTTATTTGTACAGCCAATTTTAGGTGTAGGGGCTGAGGGTCATATCCAGACTACAGATTTTTCTGAAATTCCGTGGGTGGTGGTTCTAGATGATATGAACCTGTATTACTGCATCTCAATGTTTTATGTGTCATATTCTACTTAGTAGTTTTCCCTGTGCCTAGGATTATTTGTACAGCCAATTGTAGGTGTAGGGGCTGAGGGTCATATCCAGACTACAGATTTTTCTGAACTTCCGTGGGTTTGATTTCCAGTCGCTCTTCCACCCTGAACATCCATCTGTGATAACCGATTTGAGTGGAGCTTCCGACCGTCTGGCTAGCTTGAGATCCTATTTAATTTACAGTGTATGTTTTCCCTCTCTCTGTGCACCCATCCAGACATGCACTGGAAAATGTAAGGTAGACCATGACTGTCAGAGTCCGTTTGTGTTAGTTGCAAAGAGTCATCCACTAAAAGTGTTTAACCTAACTCTACCCTTTCTCGCAGCCTAACCCTAACCTTCTCCTTCCTAACCCTATACCCCTAATGCTCCATGCCTTGCAGCCTAACCCTAATCATCCATGCCTATAGCCTAACCCTAACCCACCATGGCCTGCAGCTTAACCTTAACCGTCCATGCACCACAACTTAACCCTAACCTTCCCCTTAAGCCCTCTCACCCGCCACAGCTACTGCAGCTTAACCATAACCTACATGCCGCAGCCTGTAGCTATTGGGAACAGGGAATATGCAGAGGCATAACTAGGCTTGATGGAGCCCAGGCCAAGTGAAAACAATGCGTCCCCACCCTTGTCTTAAAAAAATAATAAAAATTGTAATTATGGTGCCCTCTTGCACCTGAGTGTCCATCGGCACCCAGGACACGTGCCCTATAAAACTCACCCTAGTTACGCCTCTGGAAATATGTACCTGTTCTCAATAGCAAATTTCTATTTTGAAAGTGCTTGTGCAGGGATGTAAAATAATGCAGAACGGTGATTGTGGATCCCTCTAAATCTTTTGCTCCAGGTTTTGATTGTATCAAAATCAGAAGCCTGGATCTGGCCCTTAGCCTCCTTATGATATCACATCTCTCCTGCTACCTTAACTAATATTAATGCTTTGTATCTTCCTATTCTGATGCTGGTGGCTGATGTCCCACCAAACTTCCCTATTCTATTATATCTGTGCTTTTAATTGCATCCTTATTCATCTCTTTCCTCCCTTCTCTATTCCTTTCTCACCATTCTTTTTAATCTGTTATCTATGTGTCTCTTATTGTTCTCCAATTAAAGCTCATGCTAGGTCTCTGGATACCAGAGTCTCTGCAAAACTGAGGTCTTTTGCCATTACTTTCCCAAATCCCTCTTAGCATTCCTAACCTTTTCTGCTTTAAAGGCTCAAGGCACTCAACTGAGCAATGGTTCCTGCTTAGTACAGTACTACGTAGGAGTCAAAATTAGCTTAGGGATATGAGAGCTGAGCGGCTAAGCAGTACAAGTAAGTGCTGCTGCAGGGGATTAGCTGAGCAACAGGTTGTGAGTTCCAAAGCGGCCACCAGAGTAAGGGTCCATGTCCCCTTTGTCTCCATTACCTATCTATACTTTGATAGTAAAGATATGTGTTACCTGTCAATGTCACCTACACATTGTGTACATTGACCTAAGGGGTTTGTGGCTCCGGCAAGAACGGCCGATTTTCAAATTGCCCGTTTTCTCCCCAGCCAGTTGCGAACTGGCTGGGATTTCGATGAGGCATATAGCAGCGTATATCGTTAATTGAGAAAGTGGGTGAAGTATGCCGAACGGTATACTCACCTATTCATAAAAAAATAAATAATAGAAACTCTGCTTTATTCAAAATAGGGACATCCGAAAAGTAACTTTCGGATGTCCCAATTTCAGAAAACAGAGTTTCTTAGTGGGGACTGACAACAGACCTAAGTAATGTTTCCTGGACAGGCAATATGCACAACTAGGGGGCTCTTCCAAAAATGAAGGTCTTCAACAAACAAAATCCATTATTTCAGTTCAAAACACTTAGAAGCTTTTTGATTCTTCCCACATTTCCCAAACCCCATTTAAGCAATAGGGCTGCATTGGGAATTTTGATTGCTGTACCATATGTGGTCTTACACAAGAGAAAATGTATTACCCTCACATACAGAACTAAAACAGGAATTTTAATTTATAAGGCGCCAAAGTTTGAATTTCACATGTTATCTTACCAGTCTCTGACAACAAGGGCTAGAATGACATTCTAGCTCTCAATTTCCTATTATATACTAGAGAATGTCAGTTAGAATCTGATTGGTTGCTATGGGCAACATCTCCATTTTACCTTTTCCACAGTAAATCTAGCCTCAGGTGGTTTTAGATAAAGGGTGTACCAAAATGGAAATATACTTAACATACTTAATACAGGAATAAATAAATCATGTACTTGCACTTTATAGAGATTCGATTTGTTTTAAAGTTTTGAATTTCTTGCACGTACAGTAGTAGATATGAACCAACTGCATAAAATAAATCTTGTCAACCCAGGTTGTCGTTTATAATAACATTGTTTTAAAACAGAAGCGGAGATGGAATGTGAAGAAATGGGAATCAGTGACATGTCACAAAAATTATCCTTCAGGATAAAGCCCTTTTAGAGCAAATTATAACTGCTATACAGATTATAAATTATTCATGTGTAGATTAATGAAAATATGCTAATAAGAATTTGCTGTTAAAAAGGTACAAATATATTCCTTATTACCTAAAGTAATTAAAATCGGAAATGACTTATGTGTTATGATCCTGGCGTAAAAAATTGCTTACATACTGTATACAGGATTTTTATGAATATGATTGAAAGAGTTTAACCTCATCATAATATTTTCAGATTGTTTGCAGATAAGCTTTAGAAAACTGTATCACTCATTTAATAATATGCAAGTTAATGATTTGTTTGTTCACTATAACTCATATTGCTTTATCTTTTCAAGCTAAAAGATTTATACTTTGTATTAAATTGTGACACTGTGCTATAACCTAAAAAAATCATATTCATATTTCTGCCAATGTGTTTACTAACATAATATGTTACGGATAATATGTTATGGACAGTCCATTATATAATATTATTTATGGGTTTAACAGCTAAATTCCACCCTCCCTCAAATAATTGCAAGCTAAAGAATCTGTATATATTTCATAATTATTGTTGTTAAAAGATCAATGATTGATGCCCTTCCCTGCACAACACTCTCATCAAATAAAAGACACCGACAACTGTATGGGCTTAAAAAATGAGGCATAGATTAATTGATTGACATTTGAAATTTGGTATTAAGGACTATGAATTTAGGGAGAACAGGTAGCATGATAACAGGCAGGTGTGTCCCAATAGCAAATGAAAGGAGTATGGCATCTACCGTCTAAAGCAAGTCCCACGACTTCTCCCATAACACCCCAGGGCACATTTTTATATTGCACGTCCCCACATAGCAAAGGAGGCACACTGGGACCCCACCATGGTACAGGCAAGCCGGATTCGAGGATGGAATGTGCTGTACAATAATATTACACCCCCAGCTGCCCCTTTTATTTTTTGAAACCCCCGTCAATTCTTGTCCAACCTATGCCCCATCTGCAAATGAAAAATCAATAAAATTCATCCTACCAAACAAAAGGATGAGTAAGAGAAGAAGGGAAATTCATGAAAAAGAGGCAGACCAGCAGCACAGACCAGTCCCACTCTAGCCCAGCTCACACTGACCCAGCCATGAACTTTCTAACCCATACAATTAACTTAACCCTTGTTGTAACAATGTGGTCAAAGTCCCTCCTTTAGGCCGATTTGGCCCTCAGTTTTCTATAATTACTATATACCACTGAAAAACAGTGAACCAAATATATTTATTATTTATTTGTTAACAGGATCATATAGTGCCATCAGATTTTGTAGCACTTAACAATTTTACAAACATTGGGGTAGATTCAGAACTCCGCTTGCAATCCGTTTACTAGCGTAGCGTATTTACGCGAGTGTACTTTCTATACACTCCCCTAGGCACACCCCTTGAATGTACGTAGTTTGACCGATTTCCGCTTTTCAAACCCTACCTTAACTTTTGGCCGTGTAACCGCACTTGTCCGCACACGTACATATAGGCAACACAGACTAACGTAGCTAATCGTAGTTAATCACGTAAAATTGGCACACCGCCACGTACGGATTTACGCAACTGATATGTGAATGGCCCATACGCTCAGAGTTACGTTACGTAGCGTATCATCTGTCATGTGCATGCGCAGTACATACAAAATTGCGATTTTACGTATCCCCCAGGCGTAAATTCACACAGAAATGTTGTTTTGGATCTGGGCCATTGTAACAAGACTAGGTAGTAACAAACAGACTGGGTGGGAAAGAAGGCCCTGATCAGACTTACACTCTATAGGACATTGGGGATTGATACATAAGGGCAAGTGCTATAAATTACACGCTGCACCAGCCCGCTTGCATGGTAAAAGTGCTCAGTGCTCTGTATGAACCAGTCACACAGTACCGTTAGTAGCAGAACTGAAGGAATTTCAATATAGAGTGAAAGTGAACACGTTTATGTTAATCATGAAAGGAGAGCAATATAACATAGTAGTTGTAAATAGTATAAACAAATGTTAAGTTTCTTGAGGAATTTGATAAGCTTGTCTGAAGGTGAGTTTTAAGGGAGCACTTAAAAGTTTGGCGTGAAGAAGGTTATTCCAGAGAGTGGGTGTAGCCCGGGAGAAGTCCTGTAACTGGGAATCCCAGCATTTGTTTAGTGCTGAGGAGAGCTGTATGTCCTGTGAAGATCTGAGAGAGTGAGCTGGACTGTATCTTGAAATGAGTGAGGATATGCATGCGGGTGCAGTCTTGTTGATGGCCATCTTGTTGACCTCTTTGTAGGTTAGCAAAAGGATCTTGTATTTGATTCTGTAAAATACAGGTAACCAATGTAGAGAGAGGAGAAGATCTTGATGTGCATTTAGCAAGTAAAATTAGTCTAGCAGCTGCATGCAATATAGACTGTAGGGGGATAATTTTATAATGTGAGAGTCCAATAAGGAGAGCATTACAATAGGCAATGTGGGAGATGATTAGTGCATGAATGAGAGTTTATGCAGTGTCCTGTGTGAGATATTTGTAGTGGAAGCTTGGAACCTTAATATAGGATTTGCTCAAGGCAGAGGGATTCAGGCTTGACGTGGCTTGACCAGGAATGGAACTGGAGCCAGACTTGATGTGGACTGGACCAGGACTGGAACTGGAACAAGACTTGACTGAACCTGGACTGGCCAGGAGTGGAACTGGAGCAAGACTTGACTTGGGCTGGACCAGGTGATTTGAACTGGAACAGGATTAGACTTGACCTGGGCTGGACCAAGTGACTTGAACTGGAACAGGATTAGACTTGATCTGGGCTGGACCAGGTGGCTTGAACTGGAACTGGATTGACAGTCTGCAGACAGCTGAGGTCTTGAGGCTAGAGCAATAATCTGTAGACTGTTGAGCAAGATAGACAGTCTGTAATAGCAGAGGTCTTGAAGCTGGAGTCCAATAAGGAGAGCATTACAATAAGCAATGTGGGAGATGATTAATGCATGAATGAGAGTTTATGCAGTGTCTTGTGTGAGGTATTTGGAGTGGAAGCTTGGAACCTTAATATAGGATTTGCTCAAGGCAGAGGGATACAGGCTTGATGTGGCTTGACCAGGAATGGAACTGGAGCCAGACTTGATGTGGACTGGACCATGACTGGAACTGGAACAAGACTTGACTGAACCTGGACTGGCCAGGAGTGGAACTGAAGGAAGACTTGACTTGGGCTGGACCAGGTGATTTGAACTGGAACAGGATTAGACTTGACCTGGGCTGGACCAGGTGACATAAACTGGAACAGGATTAGACTTGACCTGGGCTGGACCAAGTGACTTGAACTGGCACAGGATTAGACTTGATCTGGGCTGGACCAGGTGGCTTGAACTGGAACCGAATTGACAGTTTGCAGACAGCTGAGGCCTTGAGGCTAGAGCAATAATCTGCAGGCTGTTGAATAAGATATACAGTCTGCAACAGCAGAGGTCTTGAAGCTGGAGAAATACTCTGCAGGCTGTTGAACAAGATAGACAGTCTGCAACAGCAGAGGTCTTGAAGCTGGAAAAATAGGCCCGGATTCACAACCGCGGACGTTTTACACATATGTCCTTAATTTACTGATAATAGCTACTACGCATGCTACTAACAAAACGATACATAGATTGGTAAATTAAGGACATATGTGTAATATGTCCGCGGTTGTGAATCCGGCCCATACTCTCCAGGCTTTAGTAAAGGATAAACAGTCTTTGAAAGAAGAGATCTTGAAGCTGGAGCAATACTTTGCAGGCTGTTGAACAAGATAGACCGTCTGCAACAGTAGAGGTCTTGAAGCTGAAGCAATACTCTGCCGTCTGTTTTCTGCTGGCAAGGGGTAATCAGGCTGATTGCTTCAGCTGAGCAGCAGGTTACTAGCTGTAACCTGAAACCAGAGTTCTCACAAGAAGCATGACCGGAACCAGGCACCCTGAATGAACAAGTTGTTCTGGCACTAAGGACTCAGTGCTCTGGGTTTAAATAGAGTGTAAGTATGGACAGATCATGTGCTTCTCCTGGCTTGCTTCTGCAGATCATGTGCTTCTCCTAGCTTGCTTCTGGTTGGCTGCTGTAGATCATGTGCACAGATCCAAGATGGTAGCACCCATGCACTGGAGGACAGCAGGGTTTGATACCAGTAATATACAGGGAAGCATGCGGTGGACATGATGGATGGAGCTGCCACTACTGAGAATGGCATCTCCTTGGAGGCAAAGAGCGGGCAGGCCTGCAGAGGGCCGCTGATAGACGACTTTTGACATGGTAAGTCCTGCCTTTTGTGACAGTTAGTTGATGAGGAGGAGGACGCCAATTCCTGTCTGACCTTGTCAATCCTGTCAATGCAAGATGTAAGCACTGATGAAAGTTGGTGGATGCACAGGGGGGCTTAGAAGAGAGTTATATTTGCAAAATAGGCATTTGTATGTGAGGAACAAAGGACAGTTCATGGTCAATAGTAACTCCTAGGCAGCAAGCTTTTTGAGTAGGGATTATTTCTGTGTTCTCAACAGAAATAGAGTGGCCAGGTGGGTTACTTTTATTGGCAGATGGAAATATTATTAGTTCTGTTTTTGAAAGATTAAGTTTGAGATGATGGGAGGATATCCAAGATGAGATGGCAGATAGGTATTCAGTTACAAAGGCCAACACAGATGGTGAAGATCAGGGGTAGATAGGTAGATTTGTGTATTATCTGCATAGAGATGATACTGAAATCCAAATGACTGGGAGTGCACTGACTCCTAGATAAACCTTTTTGCAATGAGAGAAGAACAACACATGGAAATACTGCTTATACATAAACACAGAAATATTAAATCTCTATTTTTAAACTGTAATTTAGAGCTAGGAAATGTCACCTCTCAAATTTTATTTTATTTGACCATTTTGGGTCACCAGTTAAAACGCCCCTTTTTCAAAAGGCAAGATTTATTCCAGCCAGTTCTGAACTGGCTATTAAATTGATTACTTCTGACTCATAGAGGAGAAGCAATCGATAAGCTGAAGAACGAGAATTGCAGTAACGAATGGTGATTATTTATGTAAAACCCTTATCCTAATCCTTACCCTAGTCCTCCCCTTCCATTACCCTTACCCTCTCCTTCCCACAGCTTGACCCTAAAACTCACTTCCTCACAGCCTAACCTTAAGATTCCCTTCACCTCTCCCTGAAGTTCAACATGTCAATGTACAGAATCTTTCCCATTGTGAAAAAAAAGTAAATACTCACATTCCCATACTGCGACTGACTGGAACATTAACTGGTCCAAAGTCCATATATAGTTACCACCAGTGGTCGAAGTGGCAGTATGAAAATGCAAAAAATAATAGAAGTGAATAGAGATTTACAGCTTTTCAATTAATCCTTGGGAGTAGTGACAGTCTAAAAGACTGCATATACGCAATCTACGTATCGAAACGATACGCAGATTAGTAGTGACAGTCTAAAAGACCGCATATATACGCAATCTACATATCGAAACGATACGCAGATTACGTACAATAGCTACTGCGCATGCGCAGTAGCTACTGTTCAGTGAATTACGGCCGTCCATGGAAGACGGCCGTAGTTCTGGATACGGCCCAGTATGGCATATCCCCATATACCTCCTCACTTCAAGCCCTGGTTACCACAATTCAACCACATACCTTGAAAATAGGCTTTCAAGCTGTTCAATAACTGAACTACTGTCCTAGGTTAATCTTTAATATAGCAAAACATAATTGTTTCTATTGGTTCTGAGGGCGTATCTGTAAGTGTAACTGCACATTTCTCTCTTGCAACCTGTTAAGGAAAATGTAATGATTGTTATATCTAAACAAAATAGTTTTATTTTGTTATTTAGCAAAACTTGCAGAAAAAGGGCTAAAACTAAAATATATGTCTCTAATTACAAAATGTCAGGAACACTTTCTACTGAATATTGATAGAAATATATAAATATAGATCTAGAGTATGTATTTATAGTATGATGCCCAGTATATTTCTATAACTCTCTTACAAATCCTTTGGTAATGGAGAATACAGTTAGATTATTACTATTATGGCAGAAAGTTATGTTATACATTTATAGGGAATTGTAGTATGTGCTCATTGTTGTTCATTGTTATTGTCCCCTATAAATAGAGGATTTTATGGTCTGTCTCCCTTTACTGCTCTTCATATCAATGAGGTTTAATAGCTATGCTTAAACCCTGCTCTGTTTGTTAAGCTCTTCATCATGTTGTACATCATGTATCGAGGTGACCACAATGAGGTCCTTATTGATAAAGCATTATATATTGTGTGACTGTCAAGAATTTATTTCTAGGATAAATACACCTCAGTCTTATTATCTGCTGTTCAAAGCATTGGATTTCTAAGCACATAGGAATTGTACGTGGAATTTTTAACACTATTTAATATTTGCCACAGGTAACTTCATCTGAGAGGGCCCAGGATTGTGCACATCACCTGTGTTTGTAAAGTAACATCATCTGAATGTTTCTCTTTAATTCCATGTTGCAGTTTAGTATAGAGTGTTATTATTTTGTTACATATTCTGCAAGGTTAAAATTTCCTGAACCGTCTTAGGCAGTCTTTTAAATTAGAAAAGTGGCACAGTATCACAGTACCACGCTCAAAGTCACTGAGCTCTTCAGAACGACCTATTTTGTTTCACAAATGTTTGGAAATAGAGACTGCAGGGCTAGCTGCTTGATTTTATATACCTGTGGCAACAGGTCTGATTAAAATGCCTAAATT
>WWET01001988.1:244830-291615 GCA_011038615.1 Limnodynastes dumerilii
GGGTTTGGAAAGCATATCTTGACAAAATACGTACGTTCAAGGGGTGTGCCGAGGGGAGTGTAACAAATTTACGCGCACAAAAATACGCTACGCGAATAAACGTACGGCAAACGTAGTTCTGGATCTACCCCATTGAGAGTAATAAAGCATCTTATCTTACACTTGGTTGGTTTTTATTGAGGAGAATCGGGTATCCAATTTCTCATATAGCCGTTCATTGAATTATATTCAGAGCGAATTCACACGAGTATTTTATAGTTGCAGGCACAGCGCCTTTTTCCCTTGCTGAGTTGTTTTTGTGGTTTTAGTGTGCTTAGGGAGGTTGTGGACCCTCCCAGGTGGGGAATAATTGCTGCAGTACTATAGCGCCATAATCCACTATGGTATTTTTGCTTGCAGCTTGTTGCTGCAAGCCACATTAAGGGTTAAATTTACTATGTGGCATTATTATATTAGCAAAGAAACTAATCTTAAAATTCATATAATAGTCAGATAATAGCGTTGAGATAAATAAAAAGAAGGTTTGTGTTGTTAATCAGCATTAGCATTTAGTTGCTGTTACATTAATGCTAATTAACTAACATGCAGCCTAATCCTAACCCTAACCCCTAACCTTAACTCTCCATATCCACAGTTTAAACCTAACCCTAAGTTTCTATGTCCCATAGCCTAACCCTAACAGTGCTGCAGTCTTTCCGCAGGGAACGGATACTTTGAAAAACTGAGCCTTTTGTATTAAGTACCTGTTCCCAATTAGAAGTATTGAAATGTAAAGTATTCCAAACATGATAGAGCTGCAATTCAAGCGTTGAGATAAATAAAAAGAAGGTTTGTGTTGTTAATCAGCATTAGCATTTTGTATTAAGTACCTGTTCCCAATTAGAAGTATTGAAATGTAAAGTATTCCAAACATGATAGAGCTGCAATTCAGCTGCCAGCTGTATATTGTTTAAAATACAGCTGTTCTAAGCGGCAATGGTATCCCTTTAGATACCGTATGCACAGAGGTCTGGTAGTCTGTATGGAATATTCCATCCCATGTCATGCCCCTCTCGTGCGGATTTGGTGGTAGTTATGTTACCATAACATTACCTGTGGCCTCCTGTATGGATCAGCGGTCTGTACGACCGGTGATCTGCTTTGAATTGTTTGAACCCACCCTTGTATCTGTAAATGATGATTACATGTATTTAGGATGAATTAGTGCAAACATAACATGTCTACAAAAAAAATAAATACAGGATTCAAGAAAAAACAATTAATTAATTGAATGATATAAATTGTAAATAACATTGAAATAGGGTATATATAATTCCCCAGACTATACACTGGCCGCCACCAATGGGAAAAACAGCCCAATTGAATAAGAGTACAGAAAGAGAATAACCCTGATGAAGCCAGATACCTCTGATGAAACGCGTTGGTTTATACAACACACTGGATGATTGCTGAACACAAGACATTTATTACAAAACAAAGCTACATTTTTAACATTCTTTGTGATGTCAACACTTTTGTGGGTAACATTTGTTTTACCTGTACCATTACTAGTGTTAATAAATCACTACACAATATTGGCGGTGTCTCTTTTCCACCTTTTTTTTTATTTTCATAACGGACACCCCAGAGTCGAGGTTTGGAGTGGTGCAAATCAGAAACAGAGAGAGCTGCAACAGGTGAAGATGTCAATTGGACAAACTCTTGGAAGAGAGAAGAAAGATACATCAAAAAGGAAACATTTCTGAACAGTGAGCACTAAATAACTTTCTATTTGCTATACTAGTGTAAAACACTGAATTTGAGAACAGACTGTGAACAAAGGACAAAGGAACGGTACCTTTCAAACTTAGACTATGATAGAGGAAAATACATATTGAGCTTATAGACATTACTACTTCATTTGGAATAAACTACAGATGAATATTCTGTAGACTTTTTTTTTTTAGTAACCAAGCATAAGGAAGAAAGATACATTGTATGTTGATATACCATTTAATGAGAGTCAGAACTTTTACACACTGTACACATGCATGGCGTTTCTGTGCACTGGAGTTAGAAAAGTTGGCCGGTATGAAATGAGTCCATGTGAGTGGGAATGGCTATGATGTAAATGCATTGGTATTGTGGCCCAGTGCTAGTGTATCTATCCTAATCTATATCCTACTAATTCTTATAAATCTACTGTAATCTTATAGATTTAGAATAGTCTTTATTAAATAACATAAACACAAACTCACTTTATATCCTGCTTTTAACATTGGTCACTTCTTTTAATACAAAACATTAACACAGACAAAATAAATCCCATATTTATGGGCAATATAGGGACATTTTAAAGCTATCTGTTGTACAACAGAATAATAAAATAAATCGCTTTTTTGTGCTTGAACACAGCAATTTATTTGAGTTTTATGAACACATCTGAATGCCATTGTGTAAAATATGTTTAGAGTGAGAAGTAAATACTAGTTAATATATAAATCAATAAAATATTAAATCTTTGGTAATAAACTGCCCTTCTAGCACCACAGTGGGCCAGATTTACTAAGTTGCGGGTTTGGAAAAATGGAGATATTGCCTATAGCAACCAATCAGATTCTAGCTCTCACCCTCCTATTACATGCTAGAAAATGTCAGCTAGAATCTGATTGGTTGCTATGGGCAACATCTCCACTTTTCCAAACCCGCATCTTAGTAAATCTGATCCAGTGTGTCTGACTGAAACCATAAAGTCCAGCTTTGCTAATTGTAAATAGTTTGAGAAGTAAATGTTAAAATAAATAATTTTACTAATTCTAATTTTAGTAATAAATGTCATGTTGGATTAATTAATTTGTATAACAGCTTTTAAAACAGAAATTGTGACTTTAAAGAAATCAAATTTTGAAACTAACTATTCATGGAAAACAGTTGCACATACAAACGTTTCTTTATGGAATGTTGTGTACCTGTGGTTCAAATGTCAGGGAAATTACAATAAATACTATACATACTTTAAGTATGGAACAGACCTTCATTGTACACCCTTCCATTGAAATATATACAAGCATTGTGTACCTTACTCTCCACTTATCACTTGATTAAAAGCTATCAGTATATTGGAAATGGCACATTCATATTGTAGATCAGTGGCGTAACTTCATCAGAGGTGATACATGGTAGAGATTACACAATTTTCAATTTAATTATTCAAGTATTTATTACAGGGCCGCCTCAGGGGGGCGCCAATACTTACCTTAGCTCTGCAGCAGCAGGCATCGGCTGTATTCTACTGCCAATACTTGCTGCTGAGTGCTACACATCAGAGGGCTAATGTGCTCCCCTGAGCTCCTAAGGTCCTAATGACCTTATGACTCCTTATGACTCCTAATGACCTCCTAAGGTCCTCCCCTGAGCATCAATCTGATGTTAATGCAAGTCCGCAGCATCCCCTATGTGACATCACCCGTTTGTCCCAGGCCCCAATATTTCTGGCGATGGCTCTGATTTATTATACAAATTTTTTTTTACTTCTTTGTTGTGGAAATTCCTGGGATTACGTCCTTAATTTATAGAAAGGTAATTCTAAAAACGGAATCTAAAACTATGATTAAAGCTAAACAAAATTGCAAGCAAGCAAAGCATATTGTAGCAGAAAATGAACATTCTAAATAATAATGCAATTTGCATTATGGTTTTTTTTTATGACAAATGTATTATTACAGCAATTTGTCTTCATGTTACTGTTTACTTATTGTAGACAAGAGTGTGTGTGATTGAGATATCGATAAAAAAAGGAATAAAATAGACATATAACAGGCACAATGAAATTGATTACATATTTGTTTTACATTATTAAAATGCAGTTTAGTTTGGGGAATCAATCATGTAGACTACTGATTTCAATGTAATAATTAAGAAAAGTGCAAGAGCAAATTAGGTTCCTGAAATGTTAATCTCATTATCACTCTCATGGCGCCCCTTCTTGAGATTTAATAACTGTTAAAGCATTACCACTCATTCAATCAAGACGAGAAATGAACCAGTGTTGCTCTAAAAAACATTAAGAAGCAAATGTACAGGAATAAAGACTCTGTTTAGTGGGATAATAAATATAAGTCAAATTACATGGAAAGAGATTATAACATGTTATAATGTGTTGGTTAAGCAAAGAGTCAAAGAATGCACAAAATTACTTTTATTTGGGTGACTGAATGTTGGTGTCTTTCATAAAATGTTCAACTGTGATAGGAGAAGTACGAGTGAGAACTGCTTAAGGCAGAAGGAGCTTAAACATCCTGATTGCGGCAGAGAAGGGGGGAACCCAATTGGCCCACAGGGGTATGACAAATAGGGGAGGTCCCTGTGATCTCATAATAGTTACTAAAAATGGGTGTGGTCCTTATTTTTCATTTTGCTGATTTGCCACTCTCCCTCATGAAGTTTCTGGCAGGTAGCATGGTTTTGGAGAAAGCCGCGAGCAAGAAGACAGATTTGTTGTTTGAGCCAAACTGGTGCCTATTGTATAATAATAATAATAATAATAATAATAATAATAAATAGACAATTCAATCCAATCCCACTTAGAATTTAAATCAATAAAATTCCAAATATCTTTAGCAGCCCCTTAATTCTGTGTTGTGTCCATTCATTCCTAGGTTTATGTTAATAAAGGGTTAGATTAGGCCATGACATCAATCATAGAAAGCTTATGTTATATAAGCTGGTACAAACCACACAATCAAGTGCTATCAACAAATTCATGGCTGTTGCTTACTGTCTCCATTAAATGGTTGTTGTTCTGTCTCCATTATTGAAGTCACTTTGATAGCTGCCAGTTTTTGATTACATCTTGGCCTCCATGAAAATGGCCATCTCTGTTTATCACTTCCTTGTTGTAGATCATATTCTTATTTTTTTTTTTAAGTTTGCTTTCATATTGGACTTTCCACATGTGTTAAGTTCATCCTATGCTCTTTCAGCTTGTAGCAGACAATCCTTTTCTCTTCCCATGCTATTTTACTCTGTGCCATTTAGAGCCCATTGTTTTTCATAGAAAGATTTTGGGGTAGATGCCAATATATGACATTTACAGTATATTCCTGTATCTTGTTTTATAAAATGACCTTTAAAAAAAAAAAAAAAAAAAAAATCTGTAGTTTAGTTTAAAGTCTATAATTTTCTAGCTTTCAACTTCATGAATATGGAGTAAGTGAGCCTCTGTCATACCAGCACTGTGAATATTTTATATGGGATGTAATTTTGAATTTCTTTGAGGTGACAGACAAACAGCAGGGTACCAAGAACATGTGTGCTCCAGTATGTCTGAGGAAATAAATAAATAAATATGGAATATCCAGGCTGGTGACCCACTTAGACTGTCAATTAAAAGTGACAGAAATGTTCTCTCCGAAGTAAATCACAGCACCTACTTTTCTTCCTGTCAAGCAATTTAACCGTGCATTTAGATTATTTTTAAGCACTCCTTAGAATTCAGATTATTAATCACCAAATCACCAATACTGACACAACAGAACAGGCTATACATTACAGACGATTATTACTTCTTAAATCCAAAGCTTTCAGGGCTTCAAATCACAGATGAGTATAAATGAAGATAATAAATGAAATCTTAAATATCGTTGTTCCTCATTTTATTTTATATATTTTAATGTAGTATGTCATAGATTATTCAGTGTAAGGAAAACCCTATATTTAACCATAACCAAATTTTTTTTTTTTAAATATTATAACATTTTAATTGATTATTTATCCCCAAAAATAAACAATTTAATAGAGATTGTGTATAGTGTAGATATGATACATATATGTTTGATGCATGGGCAATTAAACTTACCATAAAAATAAAATGACTGTTGCAGCACATTTTGCTTAGGCATTTTTATAAATGCAGATTTTCATCTTTAAGGGTTTTTTGCTTTAAAATTATCTAATTTTTTTTAAAGTTTAACTTACAATTAAATGACAGAAATGTTACCAATTTAAATTGACTATGGAAAAAAAATAGCTTCCATAGTGTGCTCATTTTCAATACTGCCTATGGAAAGTTACTACTTGCATAGGACGCCCACGTTTTCAGTAACGGGTCTGCGTTTCCACTGTGCAAAAACTCGGGCTCAGCTACCACATTTGTGGAACAGGCACAAGCTCAAAAATGCATACATAGAGGACGTGACCTGCCCGGGTATAATTTCATGTGCTGAAATTTATAGCAAAAGGCCTTTACATTATTTTCAGTGAAAATAAGGGAGTTTATTCAGACATATGGTGAGAGCAGCAGCCATGTTTGTGTTCACTTACCACATCTCCAGCACCAGCCCAGTTATCTACAGTATCTCTCTGCATGGTGTAAACGCAGAGAGAAAGATTGAAGTGAATGTCATGAACTAATCATTGTTCGGAGACACCAGCTGCACACAGTAAAACATAGCTTAATAAGTCTAATAAGAGATGTCTTAGAGCACGCTGCACTACACTATAGTATACTGACTACTTTAAATGTTACTCCTGCTTTTACAGGTAATGCTGTATACGTTTTGCAAATAGTAGTGCATTGCTCAAGCATATTATTTATCATCTTTTTCAGTTTTAGGCGTTTTCTTTAATTGTTTTAAATGTTATATATGTATTGAGTTAAAAGGAGTTAAGAGACTGTACATCATTAGACCAGATATAGGAGCAGTTTATAAACACTGTAGCTTGCCGTCTAACAAAGTCATATGAACCTTTATCATCTACTGATGATTATCTGTCTGCTATTAGAATTCTTTTGCTTGCTATTTGCCATCTACTATGGTTTTGTGCAAGCATAAAATGTTTTGTGTTTGCCTAAATTTACAGTATCAAAATAAAGGGGACGTGTTCTCCGCAAAGAAAATTCTATTTTCGAAGTACAGACAGCACGTTTTCTTTAATTTGAAAATATTACTAATTAGAAAGTTTTACTAACAAATAGGTACGTAAATCAAATGTATTTTTCGGCGCATTTACTCATTCATTATTTATGAAACCACCACTGCAGACTCGTAGTACTGCTGCAGATGCTCCGCACCGGACCGATGAGTGTACAAGAGGAGTCTTAGAGTTAGGCTGCGGTAAGAGGAGTTTTAGGGTTAGGCTGCGGGAAGGGGAGTCGTAGGGTCAGGCTGTGGGGTAGGGAGTATTAGGGTTATGCTGCGGGGAGGAGAGATTTAGGGTTAGGGTAATGGAAGGGAAGGGTTAGGATTATGATAAGGGATGATAAGGGATGGGATTGGAGACATACTCACCTCTCGCTGCTGCAGATTCGTCCTGGGGATCTTCGATTTCTAATCCTTGGCAAGGCAGGAGCAATCGAATACAGAGCTTAATTCAGGATTGGCTGGCAGAAAACAGCCCTTTCAGAAAAGGGCCATTCTGACCACACACCCAAAGCTGTGTCTTTTAAAATATTCTAAATATTCTATACTTTGGAGTGTGGGACATATCTTATTCTGTTGTTTAAGTTCTACTCTACACTTTGTAAGTAAAATAGGGCAGGCCTTCCTATTCTCCCTACTGACTTACTGTGGTGTAGGAAAAGTTAGCATCATTCCTATTGTATTTAATAAAAAAATGGTTTCATTTAGTTTAAGTATTCAACTTAACATATTTTGAAAAAGAAAGCAATGAAATGGACAAAAAAAAAAAATCAAACAACCAGCAAGCCGTAATTACATGCAATTAT
Source organism: Limnodynastes dumerilii (assembly GCA_011038615.1). NCBI lineage: Eukaryota > Metazoa > Chordata > Amphibia > Anura > Limnodynastidae > Limnodynastes > Limnodynastes dumerilii. The sequence continues at coordinate 252,536 of WWET01001988.1, forward strand.
GTAGCCTGCTGCAATAAGTCTTTTAGTCTGTTTGCCTGGACATTTCCATATGCATTAAGAAGCATGCACACACATTCACATGCGTAATCTCATCTTTGTGTCGGCATTCTTTTTTTTATTTTTTGGGGTTTAAAAAACGTCACCTCTCATATCTGTTATGTACTAATGCTACTGAGTGGTTGCACATCTATCATCTAATCACATAGAGGGGTTATATTTTTTATGCAATTGTAATTTCATATTTGTTTTAGTTTACATACTGCAATTGCAATAACAATGTGTCTTGTATGTGTTACCTTTGTACAATGCCATGACAACTTATCAAAAATGTATTTTCTATTTATTATATCACGGTTTTGTCAAAGTACACATTTAACATTTATTTTGCTGTTGACCCCAAATCTGGATCAGCTAATAAATGTTTTAAAACAACTATTTATTGCTTTTTGAATACTACTATTTATTATGTACTAATGCTACTGAGTGGTTGCACATCTATCACCTAATCACATAGAGGGGTTATATTTTTTATGCAATTGTAATTTCATATTTGTTTTAGTTTACATGCTGCAATTGCAATAACAATGTGTCTTGTATGTGTTACCTTTGTACAATGCCATGACAACTTATCTAATAATAAACACAATAACGATCTACAAAAATTTTTATATTTCTAGTGAAATGATACATGACTGTCTATTGTATAGTAGTAAATCTGTTATGGAGCTGAATATTATTTTAGCTTTCATTATAATGGCATTACTTGAGACATCTGCTCGGCTAATGCTATCCTTATCTGTGCAACTGGAAAACCCAATTAGAATTTGTTCATAGTTTATCAGTCACAAACACTCACACATCGAAATATTCATTAGAGACCCACTGTGAGCTATGATAAAGCAGTAGACAGCTGAATTATAGAGTCAGTGTCACCATTCTCACAATCATTTTACATTTGCATGATAAAAGACAAGCAATCAAATATCTAAGATATAATTTAAAGCTTACTGGGGACTCTGACTTCCACGACCTGACTGTTCCCTGTGAGTTCACGGCAGTGCATAAATAAGACCAAGAGCTAATCCTTTGATTGCACATATGCATCTTCTATTTAGATTAACTAGTAAATAATAAAATAATAATAATAATAAACTATATTGCTCATTATTAATATGCCATTAAATTGCTTAGTTATGCAACACATAACATATTAATGAAATAAAAAAATACATTTCTATTAATAAACAAATAATTTATATCGACACATTCATTTGATATATTGCTACAGAGAGTTTTAAGTCCAGTAGTGCCATGATAGTCAATAGTTAGAATCAAAGCTGGGGCATTCTGGTGAAATTGTCATTGCTGAAAAGTCAGTAGGGTTGAGGGTGGAAGATAAAAACTATGATGAGGCAGTGTAAGCATCTCCTAAAAAGGTTATTATTTAACAACTGTCCATGTGATGGGTGTGGTATAGAAGATCGACATTCAGTTTACTCGTCATCGGCATGAAGCAGTCAACGTAGTAGACATTGATGTCTTCTACTCTGCCAGAAAATTACACCGTCAGACAAACAGTGTCAAGCTCCTGTCCATTGAGCAGGTACATTTCTAACACTTAACCATATAACAATGTGGTGATGCTGAAAGTTCCAGTGAATGGAGCAATTTCTACTGAATTCCTGAATGTGAGAGGAGAGGAGGAAACTTGAGAGTTGTTAGGCAGTAGATCCTGGCAACATACTTACAGATGATTGACCAGATCCAGACTTACAACTGTCTTCTTGCATTCGGATCTAATTTCTTCCATTTTTGTGTGCAGCGCTTATGCAAACATCCATGCTACCCACCATTAACGCATTCTACTTTATCCAGATATTTGATAGCTTTGGGACAGAAGGCGTGGATGTTGCTCGCAAGTGAATGTGACTTGGTATTACAATATACAGAATTGACGCCAAACGTCATACAGTAACAGACGTCGTACAGATCAAAGCTTTGAGTCATCACCATTCTGAAATCATGGAGTGAAAAAATTTGAATTCAGATTCAGAGGTTCCTCTTAATGCATATCCATTCAGACATCTTAGAATGTGACAGCAAGTAAGAAACACTTTGCCAATCTAGTGTTCTTTGAACCATACAGACCTTAAACGCTTTTAATCCTCAATTAGTTTAAGACTTAAGATATCCTTATATTTAACCCAAACATTTTGGTTGTTCTTCTTTGCACAGTTTGTAAAGTATTTATGTCCTTCTGGAGACATGGCCTCCAGAACGAAACACAGTATTCCAGGTGAGGCCATACTAATGACCTATCAAGTGGCATCACTACTTCTCTCCTTTTGCTACTAATTAGTCTCCCTAGGCAACCAAGCATCTGACTTTCCTTTCTCATTACTTTGTTACATTTCTTGACTACCTTTAAATCACAAGAAATCGTGACTCTTAGATCTTTCTTCCTCAGTAGTTTCCAATATAGTGCTACTAATAATATATTTTGCTTTTGTGTTTTTGAGACCCAAGTGCATGTGTTCTTCTGTAGTTTTTCACTTGCTTGAAAGAAAACTTAAGTTAGGCACGGGTTGACGGAAGTCTGTCAGAGTTGTATTGCCTACAATGTACACACGTTGAACAAATCTTTTGCTCAGGGATCTGTTGCATCCAAATTACAAATTCCTGTGGGTTTCTAATTGTTAAAAGAAGATAAAGAGAACCAATGGCTTAATGAGATTAAATTTGATGATTGGTACAATCCCTATCAAAGCCTAGTAACTTAGCCATAAGGAAGGTTCAACTTTGTAAGACGACCAAAAATATTGAGTTGTGCTAACAGAGAAAAGACATTCAGCTAAGAAACACTATGTCAGACTGTGATTTATGTCACCAGTCTGCTATATCTGATATAGAGAAAGTCTATGAATATACTGTTATATGTTAAGATAATCCTACAAAAAGAATGTGGAGTATAGGGAAAATGACAAAATACGTATCTTCTGCAGTTTTCTTTTTGTCCACCCTTTGTGATAAGGAAGCACATCACATGGAGGAGATGAAGTAAAACTCTCTTATTTCCTAGCAGTCAGACAGCATAGCAGGTAATCCATAACAGTACAGCAAGTTGGTAACAACGGTGCAGCATGTAAGTGTCACAGCATAGTTTAGACTCTTCAAGTGCTCCAGAGGTCCCTATGCTAACCCAACCCCCGGCCTATCACTTGGACAGCTATTCCGCCATCAAGAGTCCTGACCCTCTGTCTTTGAAACACTTATATCAGGAGAGCACAGGTGCTGTTGATTAGCTCAAGCCTGATCACACCAGTCTCCCTGCTGCAGCTCTAAAACCTGGTCAGGATTCTCCACATTACTCCCATGGGGAGATATGCTGTCTCTGTCACACTCCATATTACTTTCATGTGGAGATATGCTGTCTCTGTCACACCTTGTTATTAGGTATACAAAGAAAAAGGAGATTCTGGAAGCTTGAAGGACAAAATGTATTGAGAAATATAAGGGGAGAGATAAAACAAATCAAAAGAATACAAAGTCAATGGTAAGAAATGATGAGTGAGACACGGTTGGGGGAGTAGGAATTGTTTTTAGAAATGTCCTAATCACAGTATTACTAGTATGATAGAATGTGTAACACAGCAAAGACAAGTAGTGAAAGAAACAAAGTGTAGGATCCTAAATCAGGCAAGGACAGTTACACAACAGAAATGCAAAGCTGAAAAAGATCTATTTTGACACCTTGTGGCACCTTATAAATAAATGATAATAAAAAAATAATAATAATAATCTGCATTGCCTATATGGTTCTACACTGATGTATTTTATTTAGTGTTTTGTTGTTTTTTTTAAATATCCATTTGTTTTAATTTTATAATCTGATTTCTCCAGAGCCGTAACTAGAAATTTTATAACCAGGGGCAAAAAGGATTGCACCCCCAACCTTGAATTAGTAACCAGTTTAGTCTTAAAAATTAACTTACTGATGTCCCACTTTGCCCCACTCAGAGGCATTGCGCTCTGAGTGACTGCCTCTATCACACAACTAGTTACAGCCCTGGATTTCTCAGTACATTCATAGTTTCTATTTGCCTCTCTTTTCTAAAAAATAGATTTGGGCCTTATCCAGGCTTAAGTACAGAAAGATAAAGCTTTCTTTGCCATGATACTTCTTTCACAACCTGGTGGGGAAGCTAGATTGCAGCCCATAATAGTAAATCATTAAAACTTTGTTTATTTACCATTTATCAGCTGCTGACTTCCAGCAGAAATCAGTCAATGGAGCTGACATCTCCCATTTAATTCACAGGATGAGTCATACACTTATTCTGTAAGACATTGAATGGGTGACATTTGCCTCATTTTCTCTGCAGAAAACCGGTAGCTTCTAAATGATAATCAAACAATGTTTTAATGATTTCTGAAACCCCATTCCACTTGCCCCAGCAATTTCCCACTATGTATGGCAGACTTTTCCCTGTTTTGGGGAATGGCTTATCTGGACACAACTGTATATCCTACGATAGATAATAAAAAAAAAAAAACCCACACAAATAAGGCTAAGCCATTTAAGGCAAGTGCAAGTTCTGTGTTTTGCTTGCAGACATATAACAGTAAAGCACAATAAATTTGTGTTCATTTCCGGTTACACTCTCCGGTACGAAAGTTTTGTTTCAAAAGTCCCATTTTCGAATACTTACCGCTTTCTACGTTTTTTTAGTGAATGGGTAAGTGTGCTGTTCGGCATATTTACCCATTCACTTTCGCAATTACCGTTATCCTTCCGCCGTCTGTGATATTGCTTTACCGTATCTCCGTCACTGCTATCGCCAGACCAGGAACTGGTGAGTAAACTATCTGTCCGGGTTAGGGTTAGGATTAGAGTTAGGGTCAGGCTGCAGGGGAGGGAAGGTTAGGGTCAGGCTGCAGGGGAGGGAAGGTTAGGGTCAGGCTGCAGGGGAGGGAGGTTAGGGTCAGGCTGCAGAGGAGGGTGGGTTAGGGTCAGGCTGCAGGGTAGGGAGGGTTAGGGTCAGGCTGCAGGGGAGGGTGGGTAGAGTCAGGCTGTCAGGAAAGGAGCGTTAGGGTTAGGGTAGTGAGAGGGGAGGGTTAGGGTTAGAATTAGGGAAGGGACTATTTTTACTTACCATTTAGCTGAATGAAGCTTTTGGAGTTCCGTGGATCGATTGCTATGCCTCATCGAGACATAGCAATCAAAATCCCAGCCAGTTCGCAACTAGCTAGGAGAAGTCTGATTTTTCGAAAATCAGACTTACTAAGCGGGGACCCACACGCGTTCACTTTCCCAGTCCTTCAGACGCAAATGCATTGTTATGTATAGAAAAAATGTTGGATATGCATCATGCAATTATTTATTATATATTTAAAGCAACATGCTGATTTATCTAGGCCATAGCACAAAGCATAAACATTTCTATAATTTAGATGAAGCATATGCAAGATTAAATGCTACTGCAATTAACTGTCTCAAATAGCTGTTGAATTTTGACTGTCTTCATCATTCTGCATTGTTTACTTACGCAAACTTATGGTAAAGTTTAGCTCAGGATTGGGATCACGCATGGAAATGTGCCCTTAAATACCCTTAAACAGGCTTTTCTAATTCACCACTTTCCTTTGTCTTTAAGGCCCTTTAAATGCAGGCAGAAGCAGCAGTGGGTGGCATTCTTGTCTTAATAGGTTGTGTACACTGTGTGCGATAGCAAGAAGAGACATGTTATTTTATTAGTCGTACATTCTAGATTGGATCACGTCTTTTATCTCAAATACACTATATTAATGTAAGGCCATATTCACACCTAAGAAGTTTCGGCTTCTTAGGTGCGTAGATTAGCAAAATGACCTACTACTCATGCGTAGTAGGACATTTACGTAATCTACGTACCAGTGAGGTAAGTAGTCTTTAAAGACCACACGGAGTAGTTTGGTTAGAAAGAGGTGGCCTAATGCCGCATCAGGGAGTGTTTAGGCAGAAGTGGAAGGGGGAAGGATTTAGATTAGCCGGAGAGGGCGGGGGAGAGGCAAGGAGAGGCATTCTCCATGTGTAGGTTCCTTCTTAAGAACAAAACTACGCACGGTAAGGTAGCCCTATGGCACTCTTAAGGTAGTGCCATAGAGCTACCTTATCTTACCGTGCCATAAGGTACCTAAAAACAGGGGGCGGGTTAGGGGCTGCACCAGTGAGTTAGGTACATAAGGTCCATAGGGCTGGATTCATAGCTCTGTACAACTCCCGACTTTCGCAATCTGCTTGCGGAATTCGGGTGTTTGTATAGCCGTGTGCATGGCAGATGTTACAATATGGATTTCCAGGCAAAGGAACTAAGGACCTGATCCAGACCGTATATGCGGGGGTCTGTCAGTCTGCACGGAAGAGGGGAGTGAACTCCCCCATCACTATAGATACATTGAAAGCATTAGCTCATACACTGAGCGGGAAGCGCTGTATTAAGCTACCACCCTTTGACAGCTTAGAGTTCCATGGGTGCTGGGTGGGTGGCTACCATAGCCCCCTCTCCTTCGGGCCCCGTAGCAGTTGCATCACCTGTACCCACAGTAGTTAAACACCTATTACAGGTGCATTTTTTTTAGGTTTGAAATGACCATTATGACTTAGTTTAAAATAACTTCTGTTTTAATGGGCCCTGGAAACATTTTATGGCCCTTTCATTTAAGTAAATGGCAACACTATACTCTATGTCTGGAACTTGACAACTTTCTAAGGCCATTAAACTGAATTCACAAAAACTGCCTTTATGTATTGTTTCTAAGGAAGGGAAGTGTTTCACAAATGTTATATAGATTTCCAGATTTGTAATATATTCATGAGACGTTCTCACACATAATATGCACCGAGGGCTTAGGTGTTTGGAGAAAGAACATATAAAAAGGTGTTATTTAAGTCCAAGGAGAGATACATTTTTCTGAGCTGAATACTTCATTCTGTCATACCGTTGATGGAAAGTACCATACCATTCATAACAATCTGTAAATCTATATAGCCCACAGCCTACATAATTAATCATTATGGACAATTAACCACTAGCAAACACTGCTATACATTAGATGGATAGACCTTTATTGCACTCAAGTGCTTACATAATTATTGTAATATGTATATCATTATGGTGGTGTGCATAGTCATTATTTTATGGGCCTTGCCTCTTCTGTCTAATGTCACATAACTAATGAATTAATCACGGTGGATAACACATACAAATAAGCGTAAGTGCACATTTCCTTTTCTGGTTGGTAAAAAAACAGGAGCTAGAACACAAAGTGTTTCTAAAAGAAACCATATTAGGAAATACTAAACTGTTCCAAATAAATGACTCGAACATTTTCATTTCAAAAATATAGTTATTCATTTATTGTGAATGAAAAATGTATTTGTTTTGAATTAAGAATTAAAGGTCAGGCCAACGTACTGTAATAACAAAGCTGATTCTTAAACCCCACAAAACATATTCTGGCTGTTTTAATGCATTATCAGTGATATGGGACCTGATAAAGTTAGTTGTACAGGAGTTTGTTAATGAGGTTATTTAAGCTATGAATCAAGTCATACTAATAGTAGTGATGATAATGGTGATAATAATATTGAACCTGATCCACAGTTAGAGTTATAGGCCTGGATTCACAACCCCGAACGAACTGTACATACGTCTGTAATTTAACGATAATAGCTACTATGCATCCATAGTAACTATGGTACGTAATCTACTTATCGTTTCATTACGAAATGATATGTAGATTATGTAAAATAGTTACTACTCATGCGTAGTAGCTGTTATTGTTAAATTATGGACGTATGTAGCTATTATCATTAAATTATGGACGGGTTGTGAATCCGGGCCATATTCCTTACGTTAGCCTCCAATGGAATTGCTGATCAACAACCCTATATTTAGGGGCACTCCCCCTGCTCTCCTATGTGCAGATTGGAGATTCGCCACCAGGACCCTATCTTCCTGCATGGAATACTGAAATGTATATAAGGGCTTCGCCAAGCCCTTACTGTACAATTTACATGCCTCGTATGTATGGCGTTGGGCACATGAGATATGCATGGGGGGTGGGCATACTCATAGATTGGCTGTGTTCCATTGCAGGGATAATAGTATTGCATATGCACAGTACCATTTACCATCAGACTTCTGTATGTAGTGCATGAAAGTCTGGTGGAGTTAGTAAGTTAGGGCCTGATCCAGAGGTACGCCGATGCGCTGTGCTTACTAAAGCACAGCGTATCGCCGTTCACTTACCCCGACACTCCCCCTATGCGGGCGTATGGCCCCTTCCTTACGCCGGCTGAAGGCTACCCTCGCACCCTCATTAAACTACCTCCCCCCGCCCACCTACACTAACCTGAACGCGTATTTCCCATTGCTTACGCCGGCTGAAGGCTACCCTAACTTCAGCCGGCGTAAGCAATGGGTAATATGCTCACACACGAGCGTACTACCGCTAAGCCCTCCCTCCCTCATTAAACTACCTCCCCCCGCCCACCTACACTAACCTTATCGTAGGGATACTAGGAGGACGCCCCCTCCAGTGTCACTAGGCTGTTCCTACGGACACCCGATCGTCGATCGGGTGTTGCCGTAGCTACGCCGGGCAACATCTTTTCAGACGATCTTACGCCCGCCGTCCTAGTGACGGCGGGCGTAGGTCTGGACCAGACCCTTGGAATCTGGCTTATTATTATTATTATTATTATTATTATTCAATATTAATAATAATAATGGTTTGAATACGGATCTCCAAGAGCTCTGGACTGTTGCGTGCTGAACACTTTCTTGACCTGCCCCTAGGGGCTGCTGTTGGGCTCATTGCACAGCATGGACATTCTCCTACCTGCTCCTAGGGGCTGCTGTTTCCTTGATTAAGTTACAGCACCTGAGCATCTGGGATATAAGGACGCCTCTAACTAACTCAGGTGCTGGTCATTCTGCCTTGTTAGCTCCTTGTTCATTCCTGTCTTGCTGCTGCCTTGCTCACTTGTGATTCAGCTCCCCTTGTTCTGTTTGCTGGTAACTCATTGTAATTTGGTATTTATTCATGTTCATTTGTATGTTTGTTTTTGGGTTTTCCTTGTGCTCTCATTGTTATCTGGACTCCTGTTTGTATTTAGTATATTTGTATCATTGGGTCTGATCCAGTCCTACGCTGATGTGTGTTTGTATGCCGGGCATAAGCGTAAAACCGGTCATTTGTACTTACTGCGCATTCACCGGGCAGATGTTACGCTCTGTGAAGCGTATGGGCCTTCAGCGTAACACCTTTGTACACTGGAGGGGGCGACCAAGGGGAGTGCCGAGGGGAGTGTTTCATAGGTACGTCGGCGTAAATACGCTACGCACATGAGTGTTTGATGAGCGCAGGTCTGGATCAGGCCCATAGTATCTAAGTTACCCTTGTGCTCCAGCTTCTGGTGTTTTGGACTACTACCTTGTGCTCAGTGTTCCTCTGATTTCAGTTTATATTTCTTAGTGTTTATAGCCTATAGGCTTTGTATTGTTCCTGGTTTTGTTATTGTTGCTCCCAGTTGACATTCTCCTTTTACCTGTATTCTGTTGTTTGCACTAATAAATACTTTTGGTTTATTCATCCTCGCCATCTGGTTATTAGAGCTTTGTTTCAACTGGGGCTGTCTTCCAGGGATCGTGACACAAGTCTGTCCTCACCACTAGAGGCTCCAGAGAAGACCAGGCCCAGTTAGATTCCACACCCTGGAGCAGTACCGTAACATGAACGCAGCAACGGCAAATTTCTGATGTTGGTCTTCCATTAGATCCCGTGATGGAATCAAGTCGCGTGTGTGTTAGGGTAGTGGCCTGATATCACCCCACCGATGGAAATCTTCCATTTCAGAACATTGGATCTCTCCGATCCAGTTCTGTAATGAGATCGTGAAGCATGTGCATGCAAAGATGCAAAAAAGAGACATATTTTGTAGGAGTCTGGATCAGGTCCAAAGATAACAATAATAATAACAATACTGAACCGGATACTCAGTTCCGAGTTTCCTTCTCAGTTCCAAGCATTTGGATCAGATTACAAACTGGGTCCAGCAAGCAGAAAAAACATGTATTTTGCGAGTGCACGTGCACACCCACTGCACTCCTAATACAAATTTTGGGTCTTCTGCAACCAGCAAACCATTCTGGAATTGTTTATATGACAAATTTGATGGCAGGGCATGATGCAGCTCTCACGTACAATAGTGATAAGGAGGATACATGCTAATAGTACAATAAGGGCATGTTAAGCCCTTTATGTACTATCCACATTTCATACATTTTAAGATAGGGTCCATAGAGTGACCTCCATCTACCTGCACTGAAGACTGGATACAGATAGGATCCGGTAATAAACCAGTTCAGACAATTCCGCAACACCAACAGAAAAGTTAATGTAGACCCTAAATAGTCTATCTGAGTGAGGTACGAATAGTGTGAACCTGCAAATGTGGATCCTCACGCATCTGTGACTTGGATTCAATTAAGATTTGGTCCATTATCATTCTGATGATTATTTTGATGATGATGTTTACTAATATGGGACCAGATCCACAGGTCTGTCCGTTTGCCCACTTATGCACGCAAATGTTAGGCCACTTACGCAAGTTATGCTCTTAACCACCTTTAAGAATATGAAATACAAGACTGCTAGACACCATGTACATCTACAGTAATTACTAAAATAAATTCATGAGAAATTGCATCAACCTTCAACACACTGAATCAGAGTTGGGGATAACTGCACAAAAAGGTACAAATCTTTTTTCTTGTATGCTAGGAAAACTGATCGATATTGCTTACTGTAAACAAATACTGAACAGATTTATGGGATGGATCCAGACTTAAGTGCTTGAAATGAGCTACTCCTGGGCTAAACCACGTTGATTGCAGAGGAGTCAAGTTAATTGTATTCTTTGTATGCAGGGCTATGACTTTAAATTGCTTACTGCACACAGATACTGCCCAGCTTTACTATCACACTGTTATTTAGACTTGGGATAGGAAACATCACCTCTCAACTCTAATACTGTTTGCAACAGATGAAATATGACTCCCCTGAAATCAACATGGTTTAGCCCAGGAGTAACTTATTTCAAGCACTTACTTAAGTCCGGATCCAGCCCTATACTAGTATTTTAATTTGGAGTTGAACTGCAAAATATAACCTGTCATCTTATTCTGTTTACATTTTACATCTTATATTTGTCCTTTGCAATTCAACATGGCTTTGACAAAATTTAGATCTTCTTTTTTTACTTGTCCAAATTAATTCCAAATCTGAATCAGTTCCACTAAAGCTGTACTATATTGCTTTTAAAAATGTGGAGCCACACAATACACTTCTCCTGATGGGAAATTTATTTCCATAAGCCCTGATTCCCCCACACCACCCCTGAGCTATGAGATTAGGAAGCACCCCGAGTCTACACACCAGCATAGGAGAGGAGCAATCCATCTATTTACCAAACCTTATTTAATTCATGCCTGAAGAACTAAGAACGCCGGAATCAATACTGCATATGCCTACAAGGCCAATGTCAGAGGACTCTACAATATCAAGAAAAACTGAGGCAGTCCAGAGATTTGGTCAGCCCCATGGAATGAGGCCCTGAAAGCCTCCTGGACATGGCGACCATCTGTCATATACCAGTCTTATTAGCATTAATAAGACAGCAGGGAAATAACAAGTGCCATTGATTAGCTCAGCTGCTGTTTTAGCATTATATCAAATTCAAGTTTATTAATTGTGTGATATTGGATCTCTTCAAGGAAAGTGAATGTGGCCAAAAAGTAAAACATCATCTGTATATTGCTTTCTCTCAATCCTAACCTAAAAAAAAAATACTAATTATAATTTAAAGTTTTAAAAAAGGCCATTGCAATATGCTGGCTATAATGAACTATGGCATTGCAATGTGTGATATCCCTTGCCAAACATGTCCTGTAGTTTGTGTAATATTTGTGTTCTAACTTATGTTGTGTAGAGTTTCAATCCTAACAGATGGTGTCTGTGCTATAATGGCGTTATCAACAACACTTCCTTCTTCAATGCTGTCCTCATTAGGGTCAGTATGTTTTATTTTTTTCTTCATTTTTAGTACTCTATCATACTGTATAATGTATTCCTTCTCTACAAATATAATTATCTAACTCTACACGTTTCTTTCTTTATTTTTGTAAACTATGTGTATTTTTGCACAGTACTTTTTGGGGGGATAAAGGCGTTTACCAGTACTCAGCTAAAGGTATACTGTAAGTTGATATAAATACCCCACTGTATAGCAAAAAGAGGTCCTTCAATAGGGAATCACCTGGTTAGGCAGCTGAAAGGGTTTTGCATACATTTTGGATGTTTGTTGATAAAGGAAAACTAGTAATCAAATGTATACTTAATTACTTAGTAATAATTGCTGGAAAAGCAGAGGTGCCAAATGAATGGTGAAAAGCACTACACACATTATTTCTCTTCAGCGTTAGGAAATGCTAAGGACACATAATAATTATAGTCCACTTTGTAAAATGATTATTTTGCAGATCTTATTGACCTCAGCACCGTTTAGAGAAGAGCAAATGGTCGACTTGCTGTTTACACATTGATAGAGTGTGAAATAATCTTTGTCCATTACACACCATAGATTTTAATGGTAAAAATGTGTTACAGTCATAAGTTGGATAAATGAAGGTTACAGCATTTAATATCTATTACAAGAGTGTGTCTTTGTAAGTATGTCCGAATGTGTATGTCCATGTGAGATGTGTGTGTGAGTACAAGGTAATGTATGTGAATGTTCCCCCCTCCTAGGACTGCATTGTCCTTTTGTTCCTGTGGGCGGTACCAATGATGATGTCACAGCCCAGCCCACAGCATATCAATAGGACCATGTGACTGGCTGCCATTTTGTAGATACTCCTTATAGCTTAAATAGTTACACTTAAAGAACTTGTATTTATATATTATTAATTTGCTTTTTATCAACATTCACATTCCTGATTTAGTGTCTAATGTTGGATGAAGAGGAAGAGTCCCAGTCCCAGACCCAGGCCCAGATCCCAACCCCCGCATGCTTTACGTGCGTGCGAGGGTCCGTAGTTACGCACCTGTAGTGGGGAGTGCACGCTTACTAAGTGTCCAGATTGCTACCTTAACTTTTATGACTAGGTCTGCAGCCCTGGTAGGTATCCAGATAGGAGGAAAGTAACCTGTACGAACCTCCATCCAGCATGTGGTCAGCATAGGCACGGATGTGGCCACCTTGCTCATGAGTGGTCCTCACATATGCCAAATAGTTCTTCAGGCCACCATCCAATAAATTCCCTTTTCCGCTTGCTTGCACCTATAGCTGAGTCTTGTGAGATAAACATGCATTATTAAGTCAGACCTTAGATGTAACTACTTTATGTTAATAATTGATATTTTATACCGCTGTTTATATATTTCTATGGCTGCATTAATACTTTAGTATAGTGCAGCATTTTTATCAATATGAGATGTCCAGATAGCTGACAGACAACAACTCTAAATGCCAAAAGATCACCACTTCCTGATCTGTTACCAGTGTTCTATATTATAGTTCTAGTTACTCAGTGACTGTTTATGTTTGTAATGGACAAGGCTACAGGGTAAGCAAACGCTGATGATCACAGAAAGTACAAAGGAAGATGATTACGAGAGGGAATAAGAACGCAGACAGCTTGAAAAGGTGATTAAGAATAACTGCTGATTATGACGTTGATTACACATTTTAAGGAACCGTAGTGTTTACCGGAATATATTCCATGTTTTAAGTCAATTCAAAAGAAACTGATGGTGAACTATGCTGTCCAAAATATCCCCATCACTACGTAATCAAGATGTAATGCTAAAACAAGGGCTGAAATGCTATTGTTGTAAAAAGTTTCTAACTGCACTATTACAATAGAAATATATGATTTGACATAGCTTCTAAGATATATTCTAATGTTGTGACTGTAATTCATAATTAATGTGTTAAAAAAAATTAATACCTCTTGTATTTTAACACATCTTTAATTTTTTTAAATAGCCAGTGGCTGAACAGGGCATCCATGTCACACATTCATAAAATAAAAACTCGGACAACAGAATAGCATTTAAAATAGGGGGCATAGTTTATTAATTAAGTAAATGATTAAGACTATGAATTTGAGTGATGGAAAAAGGTGGTGCATCTAGCCGGTGGGGGGGGGTCAGCTGAGTGGAGTCAACATTGTAACAGAGGACAGGAACCCCCCTGTGCTCGGCACACCGGAGGAAATGATCAACGCAAGCACACACCCCTGTCATAACTTCACACCCTGGAGGGGAACTGAGGAGGCAAACCGGGACACGAGCCAGTCGACATAGCCTCCTTGCTTCATCTCGTAGGGGTGTGTCTTCCCTGAACCATACCTCATGCACTAGGCAAGAGCCATAAATTGCTGACCACCCCACCACTACCGCCAAAACTGATGCCCCAACTGAAAGAAAATACACATGTTAGAAATACTAAGGGAAGGGAGGGCTGGCAGAAAATACCAGAAGGAGGCTGAACCCAGATCCCCAGAAATTATATACCCTCCCAAACCTAATCCTATTGGATAAACAATAACTGGCAGCTAAACCCCTGCATGTATGATCTGTGTGCCTGCACAGCCAGGCATTTATCCTCACTCATGCCTATTTGGCATTTGCTCCCTTTTCTCTTTGTACCTTATGTGCAGTATAAAGAATACTTAACATTAGGTTTGGAGACATTGCTGTCGATCTAAAGGCCAGCTAGCGTGATCTTGCACAGTGTATACACAGAAATTATTCACACGCAATCACTCCTGATTCAGACCCAAAAGCCACACTCACCTGCTTACGTTCTGAAGTTGTGTACAGTAAAATTGTGCCAAAACAAGTGCACAGATTCAGAGCCAAATGCAGACAGAAATAAGCCCTGTTAATGTTGAAAACATTTTTTTACCAGTCACAGGTCATGTCTTAGCCAAGGAGCCAGCATTCCACAAATTATTCTGTACCTTTCAATTCAAATGTAATAATTCAAACACAATACAAAAGTTATCAACCGCTGATTATCCAAAGATCTCCTAATAGACACAGGACACACTTGCAAAAAGCAATATCTTTCCTTGCTTGATCTGGCATATTAGGAGGTCCAAGGATCCAATCAAAAGATCACAGACCGTTTCAAAAGATTTTTGAGCATCTTTAGACAGATATCTGGTGAAACAGGATTTTGATTGTGTGATTGAAAAGATTATCTGTTGAAAAAGCCCCAGTGTGTACCCAGCCTAAGATCTGATTTTGTGCGTGTGTGTCTGTGTTGTGTGTTTATTTGATAAAGAAAGTCTGCTCTATTTAAGATTTGCATGATTGCTTGGCTAATCTCTACCACTACTTCCACACACTTCCTTTAGAAAGGGTGATTTCTAACTGCATGTGGACAGGATATTGCACACAAATTCCTTACTACTATAGCAAAAAATGCTCAAAAATCATAGGTCAAAATAGGGTTAAAGGGAACAAAATTCATGAAAAACAGTGCATGGACTGATTAGAAAAAGCTCTGTTTCCATAGGAAACTTTACAATATACAATTTTCTACTATAACATCTGATTAAAGAGCAGTAGAAAGATGAATGCATGTACAAGAACATTATCAAAATATACAGATTAATTTAGATGCCACTTGCTAATGTGTTGTGCCATTTTCATTATCCCATTACACTGTGTCTGTGTAGTGTTTAATGAGCTCTACCTCATATAATCAATCGCTTAGAGACTGTGAGAGGCTTAAGATCACACACATGTTTTCACTTATAGCATCAAATAGCAGGGCATAATTCTGCACTACATAGCGAAATCATTCTCATACACCTGTTTCTAAGAATCCCCTTAAAGTTTCATTGTGCACATGCTCAGCGCTAGTACATGCTGCGCTTATACCTAAAAAATAGGTATTGGCACAGCTCTGGATCAGCTCTATAATCCATCAAAGTACATGAAATCTTATGCACAAGCTTGTAAAGACTTATACTATATAGAAATTAATATCACAAATAAAGTAGTCACAAAGCATCACCATAAATGTATATGGATTACAACATTGTAATGGAGAATTGTAGGAACATAAGACACAATATATACAGTAAATATCGCTCTATCAGATTTTCACTGGACATACAGCTCTATTCGTGACTTTACACAAAACAAATGCCATTCCATGCGATTCCCAGTTACAGGACTTCTACCGAGCTGCACCCACTCTCTGGAATAACCTTCCTCGCCCATTAAGACTATCCTCAAACTTTCGAACACTCCTTTTAAAACTCACCTCTTCAGACAAGCTTACTGAATTTCTTAAATTTGTTTACCCTATTTACAACTACTTTGCTATCCAGTTTTCTTTTTTGTTACATAATTAACACAAACCCGTATACTCTTTCTTTCTATTCTATAATTCCCTAATCTCTGCAACTAACACTACTGTGTAGCTGGACCATACAGAGCACTGAGCACTTTTACCATACACCCTGGCTGCTCCATTGTGTGATATATATACTTTCCCTTATGTATCAAACCCACTGTCCTATAGAATGTAAGCGTGTGAGCAGGGCCCTCTTACCCATCCAGTCTGTCAGTTCCACCCAGTCATTTTATAATGATTATTAAAACTATAAATTGGCACGTAACCTGTGCTATATAAAAACCTGTTAATAGATAAACCATTTTGGCCACCATATAAGTGTGAAAGAACATTAACATGAAATCTATTGTCCAGAAAGCAATACAGGGTAAACTTGATCTAAATCTGGTCTTTTGTATCTTTGTAAATGAAGTCCTGGGGGCACCAAGGGTCCCTGGCAGAACGCAATGCATGTGCACAACCAGAATTCAGTATGTAGGGGGCAGACGCCCTCATTCTCTCTCCCGTCTGGCACATGTGAGTTCCGGCTGCTGTTCCACTGATGGCTGCAAGTTGTCTGTTTTACAGCCACTAACTGCTGATCATGGCTCGGATCCACACCCCCACACATTATTCGTACGCTTGCGAGTGTTTAATTCCATACCAGAGATGGGAGTGGATGCCCCCTGTCACTCTCCTCTTTCATTTGTAAAAGTATGACTTACGCTGCCATAAGACAACCATAAGTCACACTTGCGGATCAACGGTCTGTTCAAGAAACCTCCCATACTGTAAAATTGAAATGCTTCCTCCCACCCACCTTGGCGGGGGCGGAGAGGAAGCACAGCCCCTTACCACTTAAAATCCATTGTACAGAACTTAGTTGGAAGATACGTTATTAACTCTAATGTAACATGTGGATGGCATATGGCATGCGCCCTCCAGTCCATAGACTCCACTTACGTACTTTGCGTGGGCTCACGTACATAGCTGTGGATCCTGTCCCATATCCCTAACCCCACCCCCTGTCCGCTGATGCCCCTGATCCGGTGCCAAGACTGCAGGCTCTAAGCTGCATCAATGAGCCTTGTGATCTATCACAAGGGCAGCTCACATCACGTTATGGTAGGTGAAGAGTCATTACTGTAGGAGTAGTCAGACCCATTTATTTTGTAATGTACAAATGCCATGAACTTTCTATATATAGTAATAAAAAGCTGCTTGCGTGTAATTGTCATTTTTGGGATATCTTTATAAATGTTCTATTTTTGTGATATTGAATAAAGATGTCTTCCCTTCTAAGGTATTTCTAAAGGATTTGAACACTTTTGGAAAAGGAGAAAAAAGTTGGGAAACCTTTGGATGTCTCTGAATCCTACCCCGCTACGACCACCCTTGATCCTAATAGTGAAACAGATGGGTGACTGTAGAACAGAAACAGCAACCAGCTCTATATAAATGCTGGAACGGTTTGGGTGTTTGTGATTATGCAGGCGTGGAGGCGAGGGTATGGTGGTGCTTTGTGCCTGAGCCAAACTCAGGTGGGTGTGGTTTGCCCTCTGCCTCTGCTGGCACCCTTGCATACATGTAACACTCTTGTTTTATTCTCTTCTATGCATGCAGAGTGAATGCTTTGTTTTTGCTTATTGCCCACAGAAACTAACTAGCTTTACTTTTAAACTGTTATCTAGACTCAACTCTAATGCTGTTTCCAAGAGATGGAATTTGCCTCCCTTGCAATTCAACAAGGTTTTGTCCAGGTGCAAAGTTCTACCTCATTGTCCCTTATTTTCAAACCCTCGATCTGGTCCATGAACACTATGACCAATAGCTTTTGCTATGTGTTCATTTTATTATATCTCATATTTATATACATAGAATTTAGGTTGTTTAAACATCAATACACACATTATTTAAGGATTTGAACTTGGAAATAATGCTAAGGAGATATATGCTTCATGGGTGGCACATGACACATTAAATGTGCACCTTTCTTTAAGCTGGGAAATGTGGGAAAAACATACATACCATCTGGTCTTATTTATTAAAAGATTTAAAAAAAATGAATAAGGCTTCATAGGTTACAGGATCGATGCTGATTACAACTTACCTGTCCACCCATCAGACTCCAGGAAGCTTCCTCTAGCAACTGCTTGGGAAAAATTGTTCTATTCATCCATGCATACAGTTCGTGGTAGTTACTCTTTCACTCATAGACGTAGGCTTTGATTTTTTAGCTCTTCTTTGCATGTGAAAGCTCTATTTCATATTTTATTCATTGCACAACAGTGGTCATGTCCTCCATTTATTAACCGAAGTCTGTGCAGTAGACTCCTGTATAATTCTGTAATTATAACTGAAACAAAAACAATAAAAACCGTAGTGGCATAATATATATTCCAGAAAGGTTTAAAAAACAGATAAGTCTTCTAAATACCAAATTATTAGAAGCAAAATGCTGATGTGTCTCCTGTGGTCCTTTCTGTAAATGATAAACTTGGGTTACTACATAATGGTATTAGCTGAAGCAATTTTTATTTTTAATTGGTCACCTACAGAGAGACATGATTTATTTTCTTTGTAATCTTGTAATGCATATGTGTTCTTAAGGATATTTAATCTGTCGGCGTGTATTTTATGTTGAATGAATAAAGCTGAATACAATAAGTATATCCTTCTTGCAGTTGTGTCTGGGACTGAATCGGGGCTGGGGTATAATTAAAATTCAAAGGCTTATTTGGAGCAGCACAATAGAAAATGAGAATTATACTGTAAGCTCACGCAGGGCATGCATTTCACATAAACTCTCTTGTCTTTCGTCAAATGCTGTTAAATCATGCAAAAAATGAATTTATATGAAAAAAAATAAATCACTACTTCAAAAAAGCCAGGGGTTAGAATAGTGTGTATAAAACCCCCTTTGTATACACCGTGCTTCCCTTTTCTTCACATTGTGACTAATTGACAACTATGTGGTTTTTTTTTTTTTAGAGGGAAGAAAAGATTTGATTTGGCTTTGCTCCCATTACCACAACGTAACTGGAGCCCAGCCATCTGTCACAGCTGCTGTTCCCTTTAACTGCCACTCTAATTGACAATGAACCCAGGGACCTGTAATAATTGTGTCTGCTCAGTGACTTCAGCAGGTAATGCTCCCTTTTAGGATCCATCAAGGCCCATCTGTGCAATGATACAGCCTTTCTCTTAGGATGGAGGCTTCTGCTGGAGACAGTAACTAGGGGAGGGACCATCTCATTAGGGAAGCAGAAAAAAAAGAGTCTATTGGAAGCCAGGCCCATGGTGCAATTCAAAGTCTCCTCAAAGTAGAAGATAGAAGATGTTGTTTTGCTGGCAGACCTTGGTCTGCATGCTGTGCTTTAGATAACCCTTCAAGATTATAACCATATTGCTACTCTATATATGATAGTATATTCAGCAGTAATGAAAACATTATTGTATTGTTCAGCTGGCCATTCTCTTGCATACCCTCCAACATGACCCATTCCATTAAGTACAAAATACTCTGCTTCTCAGTTTCCAACTGTCAGTTACTATGGTAACCACCTTTGCTGAGCTTTTATTTTTAAATATCAGTTCAGTAATTTCACCAGGTGAGTGACAGTTGGAAGTATTGTACCTAATGGGTCATGTTGGAGGGTCTGCTCTTGCACCCATAACTGTTATGCTTCATCTGATTCCGCTTTCACATCACTCGGTTTTCAACCCGGGTTACTGCAGGGTGATTAACAGTAAATAAACCTTAAAACCCTTAAATCGCTGCAGGGTAGACTCGGGAAATTCCTGGTCCCGGGTCTGCCCTGACAGTGTGAAGGGCTGCCTATGCCTCCGGGAGAGAGGTTTGTTTACTGTTGCCATAGTAACAGTAAACAAATCCCTCCAATCAGGCGTGTTAGGTGAGACTCGGGTTGAAAAACATTGGTTGGCACCTTTAACAAAACCTCTTACTGGGGTTGGACATGGGAAAAACTCTTCCCCGGTACCTTTTACATCACCACCACACCTAGGTTATTGGAGCCTTGAATCAGGTCTAAAGCCAGGTTTTAAGTGGTGATGTGAAGGGGGTATAAGTCCCCGGATAAATAAACAGCCCTGATGCCTCTTCTCCATGCCTTACGGTAGAGCAGGGTTGCCGACTCTCCGGGAATGTCTGGGAGACTCCCGAAATTCAGGCAGCTCTCCTGGTATCCCGGGAGAGCCTGCAAATCTCCCGCAAGTGACTTGAGGCCCATGGTTTCATGGAAACCACAGCCTCAAGTCCTGCCTCCCTGCCTAGCAACACTAGAATACTAGTGTTGCTAGGGCCAGGGAGCGCCTTGGTGACACAATTTGCACCATCAAGCTCCGTCTCGATCCCTATTTCAGTTAAAACCGAGTAAGTATGAGCCAGGGGACAATGACACAATTGGCATAAATCACGTCATTAAGCCCCGCCACCTGCATGCATCGCTAGCTCAAAAGTCGGCAACCCTGCGGTAGAGGCATCATGGGCTATGTGAGAGGAACCCTCAATTATATTCTGCCTGCTTTCATGATTATGATTGGTTGCTTCTGAAGATTTATAATTGTGTAATGTTATTTCGGTTCACCATTATGCCATGAGATGATTGCACCACTTTTCAGCTGGGAAATGTTAGAGGTGCTACTAATGTATAATGCATATTGGTTGGATTTTTCCCCTCTTATTTTTCAATCACAATGACAGAGTCAGGTAACACTTTTACAGTAATAAATTCATTTATAGATGATAAATTACATGAAGCAATGATGAATCGGATCATAATTTAAAAATAAGAAGCAAGTGGATGGCTGCAGAGGATTGCTATAGGGCCGCCATTCATTGATAATTAGCATAAGCACTTTCCGCCACCAGGACCCTACCTTAGCATTAACGCACCAGCCCTATGGAAAATAGGTCTAGTACGTAAATGAGGATTGTACATAAGCCCAGCAGGATACCGCTGATATCTGCTGCTGCAGAGCTAGGTAAGTATCAGAGGGTCCTTATCAGCTCCGTGCCCAGGACAATGGTCCCGGCTGTCCCCCCCTGGTGGTGGCCCTGTGTGCCAGACATTCCCTGCATGTAATACAGGGTTGCCGACTCTCCCAGAATGTCCGGGAGACTCCCGATATTTGAGGAGTTCTCCCGGTATCCCGGGAGAGCTGGCAAATCTCCCGCTAGCCCAACCAGCAGTGCATAACTACTGTAATCCCTAGTGTTACTAGCAATGTGCGGGGCTTGATGACATCATCAAGCCCCGCACATCCCTAGTAATGCTAGGGATTACAGGAGTGAGTGACAGGGACAGGGCTTAAGGACGCAATTTGCATAAATCGCATCATTAAGCCCCGCCCCCTTGCAGAAATCTATGGCTTCCTTCCCGGAGGGAAGCTTTAAAAAGTCGGCAACCCTGATGTAATATAAATAATCTGCACCCTTGCATTTCCTGCTGCTACAAACTATGTAATGTCCACAGTCACCGACACAACATTTTGATCACAAGGAACGTTGCACAGTGACGATATGCTGGCCAATAATTAGAGCTGTTTTCTCACCGCTATGTGCTGCTCATAAAAGGATGTGTTCAGCATCTGTTAGATCGTTCAGGACGACTGAACAATCCAGTTTTTGGGCAAGAGCGTTTTGGACTGTTTTATCAGTCCATGCCATTCACCACTTCATCCAAATGATTAGGGTATAGTGCAGGCCTGGCCAACCTGTGGTTCTCCGGGTGTTGACAAACTATGAGTCCCAGCATGCTTTAACTGCACAGGCATACCTGACAAAGCATGCTGGGATTCGTAGTTTCTCCACACCTGGAGAGCCACAGGTTGGCCAGGCCTGGTATAGTGTGTGTCCAGCTTTACTCATTGTTAGGTTTGCAGTGGGGGATGTCATTAAAGAAATGATGAAAGTTGCATTATTGGAACTGTGCAAAAAAGGGAATTTCAGATCAAACCTCAAGCTCTGGTATTGTATGTATCATAAAGAAAAATTACTAGGTTTACTTTATTTTGCAAATGACTGTTCTGTAGTAAGTTGAGTTCTGCTCAGGAGGTCTACATTAAGTACTTAACTAGGAATTAGAAGAAGGGTCTAAAACAGAACACATTGTGTGTGTGGCAGGGGGAGGGGGGAGGGAGGGGCAATAATTAAGTGTTCTCAGCTCTAAATTCAGAATAAGTTTCAGAATAAAACTGTATTTGTGTGCTACAGACATGCAATATCAGCCAGTGGTTATCCCAGATTATAAAATGTTTTGTCCAGTAGCAAATGTTTTCCTTTTTTGACTTCTTCTCCTAACTCTGTGAGACAAGGTTAAATCATAGTTGTCGACTCTCCCAGAACGTCCAGGAGATTCCTGAAGTTCGGGGAATGTTCTCCCGGTATCCCAGGAGAGCCGGCAAATCTACCGCAAGGGACTTGAGGCTCATGGTTTCCATGAAACCACGGCCTCAAGTCCTGCCCCCCTGCCTGGCAACACCTCCATCCCTATGAAATCCCGAAGGGGTAATTGATAGTCAGAGGCTGGGCTTCATGACGCGATTTGCATAAATGGCACTGTTAAGCCCTGCCCCCTGCATGCATCTATGGCTTCCCTCTGGGATCTCCCGGAGGGAGGCCTTTAAAAGTCGGCAACCCTGGGTTAAATGAAGTTGGCCAGACCATAACAGCCCCTGTGTTTTGTTTTGGTTTAAAAATGTAGTATGAAAATTGTTACAACAAATTCTTTTTAGTTGCATTTAGAAACATCGCTCTTTAAAAACAATGAATATTTTCAGTTGCAAAAGAGGAGGTGTCCTGGGAAATGGAAGTCCAAGGATATAAATAATTTAGCTGCTTGCTAAACACCTGCAGCTTGAATAAGCATCTGAAGTAATTCTAATGTGTTTATCATGTGCGACCTTTTTAAAATTGCTGACCTAGCAAACCTATAACATAGCACACACATATGGGGCCAGATTTACTAAGCTGCAGGAAAGAAAAAATTAAGATGTTCCCTATAGCAACCAATCAGATTCTAGCTCTCATTTTCCTATTACACTCTAGAAAATGTCAGCTAGAATCTTATTGGTTGTTATGGACAACATCTCCACTTTTCCAAACACGCAGGTTAGTAAATCTGACCCATGGTGTTATATTTCCACTACTGAGCCCAACAGTTCCATCTCTCTTGTTGAGTATCCTGGTAATCATGGTATTCAAGTCCGATCACGACAGGAAAATATTATATGGAGTAGTATTTAAAAAGTTAATTTTTTTTTTAAATCAGAAAACCAGTTTAAAAAAAATTGGCATAAAGATAATGGTTTAGAAATGTAATAGACAGACATATTTGCTATGACTAAGGAGAAAGAAGCACATTTACTAATCTCTGTGAGCCACACCTTTTTCTGTATCTCTTTCTAACTCTACTCTTTCTAGAGATGTACAGGGCTTCTTAAATGAAAGTTTTAAGATATATTGCCTAAACATGCACTTGCCCAGTGTCAAAGGTCTACTGGCATCAAAGGAAAAATTTGGGAATAACAGTTTAGCTCTTACACCTATAGATTTTTGGGTAAGACGTAGAAAGTGATGGCATTTAAAAGTCACTTGGCCCCTCCAGTCTTCACCTTTTTTTTTTTTTTAAATCCTATTTAACCCTCAATTTTGTTTAAGATTTAGGGTATATTTACATTTACTTCAAGCATGTTGAAATTAATAAATTGTTAATCAATAGAACCAATAAATTCTTATGGTGGGAACTTCATGTATTTGACAGTTTTAATTTTACAGAATAACAAGAGCTTAGGCAATGCATCAGGCTGGCTTATCTTCACTGCTAGTCTGGCAGCTTCCTTCACAGTATTTACAAATACTTACCTTTGTAAAATTCTGATTGAGGTAAATGTTTAGACTATCACGCATTTATAAGTTTAATATAAAAAAAGTAAGTTATTTTTAAATATGTATTATTTTGTACATGTAGGGGCTGATTCAGAGATACGATTTCCACGGCACTTAGGAGCGTATATTTAGGATCTTAGAAAATTTGCATTACTGCGCAGTAATACATGCGTAGTAATAGTGCAACGCCATGTACGTAGCGGTTAGGAGCGTAAATTCGCTAAGAGCGTAAGTTTGAATCGATCACAAGCACTTAAGATCTTAAGTGCTGCGAATCTTTAAGATCTTAAGGATTTGCATGGAAATGGGCGGGGGGAGGCAGGGAAATGAGGGAAAGTGGGCGCGGGCTGACACTTAGGATCTTAAATGAACGCTACCACGTCACTTAAGATCCCAACCCACAGCCTAACCCTAAGACTCCCCTCCCCTCAACTTAACCTTAAGACTCCCTTCCTTGCAGCCTAACCCTAAGACTCCCCTACCCATAGCCTAAACCTAGACTCCCCTAGCCGCAGGCTGACCATAACTCTCCCGTTCCATTACCCTAACCCTCCCTTCCCCAGAGGGCCCAGAGAGGCCATTAAATGTCCCCAGAGAGGTTACTAACTTCTGCGGTGTAGACTGTGGTGCATGGTGGGTGCCGGCGTGTGTTCCCTAATCCTAACACTCCCCTTCCATGACCCTAACCCTCCCTTCTCTGCAGAATGACCCTAACCCTTCCTTTCCCGCAGCATAACCTTAAGACTTCCCTCACCCTAGGACTCCCCTTATACACTAACCTGTCCAGTGCGGCAGCAGGTCTGCGGCAACAGGTTTCGGAAATAATGAATGGGTAAGTATGCCTAAAAATAAATTTGGCATACTTACCCATTCATTAGAAAAATCTTCTAATTAGTGATATGTTCAACATACAGACAGCCAAAAATTTACTTTCAGGTGTCTGTATTTCGGAAATATATATTTCTTTATGGAGAACGCGTCCAATATATATGTATAGTTCCTTTTCTATATAATCCATTTTGCCCTCTTAATACTTTATTAAATATGACCTCTGCCATCGCACCTGGTTAAAATAGAAGTACAGTAAAAAAAAATGTGGAGAAGATGGTATTGCGCTAGAGAAGTAAATACATACACCAATCCCCCAAAAATTTAAGGAATATGTAAATAATGGGTATAGCGCTAAGTACACCCCTGAGGTGTTGATAATAGATATCTCACTATAAACAACAATTATCTAGGTTATAGATGTGGATCCACCGTACTCCCTGCCATGCAAAATTCATACATGAAATGACAGTCTTTATAAAAAGGCGGACCGGCCCGAAACGCGTCAACCTGATCAGCATTGTCATCTGATCGGACCTGAAATTTTCCCATTATGACAGTGACGAGATTATAGCTCCCCAGGACCTTTCATCAGCACATCTTGCTTTTCCGGTCTGGTGGGATACTACAGTGACTCTAGGTACATATTGCCTGTTTTTTTATGTGTTTTAGGCATTATGTTTTATAGTAACTTTTGATTAGATATTTAGTTACTGTTTTTCTATGGAATATTAAATATAACTTGTATTCATACAATTTTTTTAGATAGTTGTTGTTTATAGTGATATCTATTACTAACACCTCAGCAGCGCACTTAGCACTGATCCCACTATGTACATATTCCTAAAGTACAAGTACAGCTGCTACCTCCTGAGAAGCTTGCCCAGTTGCCCAGAGTACCACCAGACAAGTGGTCCAAGTACTAGTACCACTGGTTGAGAATCTCTGCTATACACAATGGTCCAGACCAAGTATGCACAGCGCTCACGGTCCACATAAGTATAGGCAGAGGAGGCTTACATACTAGAGGCCTCGATAATAGATTCCATTCATGTGAGGATAGTGCACTCCAAATGCAGTCCACATACAGTCCACATGCATTCCACATACACTCCACATGCACACCACATGCACTCCACATGCAGTCCACATGCACTCCACATACAGTCCACATGCACTTATGGAGCTTTTGTGCCCACAACCTTAATCTTTTTAAACACGCCCCTGTGTGTAAGGTCCTGATTCGTAATACAGGATGATATAAAAGGGTAGCCTCTTCCTGTCCACCATGCATACACATGTGCAGTACGATTGCACTGGGTTTTTACGCATTCGGAGTGAGTAACTACCTTTTGGATCCAGTGCAATATCTCTACATTTCCTGCTTGGAAGCTCCGTTACATAGACTCATTGTGTCAGGTTATGTTGATAATGTGTGTTGATAATGTGCATGTGAAATTAATAACAGAAATGAGAGATGAATTGTTGATGTGCGGTCAGTGAGAGGAAGACACACTGTTTTGTTCCAGGAAGCTGGGAATTTGGTATACTGAGCTTTTAAGCGGTATACATATGAAAAGCTTGAAGCTTTAGGGAATATGCAGCAAAAAGAAAAACAGCATTGGATTCTCTCACTTTATTTATTATAACTTTAATTTATTTATTGTATGATGCAGAGGAACAGAAAGGGCAGACACCAGATGTAAGGGCAAGGAGGAATGTGTATAGCATGCTGAATGTAGCATATACAAAAACATCCTTTATCAGTTCGATTATAAGGTTTTTGAAGCAGCTTAACTGAATTAAGATGAAATTTAATTGACAGGATTCATTATTATTATTAATGCTTATTTATATAGCGCCATAAATTGTTCGCAGTGCTTTACAGAGAACATTAGATGTTCACATCAGTCATTTCCCTATTAGAGCTAAATTATAAGGTCCCTAACACACACTCGGGTTAATTTAGTCAGCAGCCAATTAACCTACAATGATGTTTATGGAGTGTGGGAGGAAACCAGAGCACACCCACACAGACACAGGCAGAACATACAAACACCACACATATATAGTCTGTGAATCGAACTCATAACCTCCATACTGTAAGACACAAGTTCTACTCACTGAGCCACCATGCTAAGTAGATATCTGTGAATAGTGATAATGAAAATCATCTTCTTAAAACATTTCCCTCTAAGGACCTCATTTACTAAGCTCGTTTATTTGCAGCAATTATGAATTATGAAGACATTGCCGTGATTTTACCTGCAATTTTTTTAAAAGATCGCTGAATTTATTAAGTGGATATAATCTTTAGCATGCAGTCGCATGTAGTACTATAAGGCACAGCATGCCCATGTTTAACAGGGCATGCTGTGCCTTATAGTAATACATGCGACTGCATGCTAAGGGCTATTTGCATGCTTTGCTACACATTTTATTAAACTTATTTTTTTAAAGTTAAAAATAAACATGGTTTCACAAAGGGGCCATGATCGGCAGCGATTTTTTATTTGGAAAGTCGCTGTGATTTTTTATAAAGAAAATCGCGGCGATTTATCCTTAAAAAATCGCTGCCTATTGACGGAGATTATAAATCGCCAGCTAAAATCGCAGCTTAGTGAATTCTATGATTTTTTTGTAAAAAAAATCGTTGGAAAGTCGCGGTGATGGCTGGCCATTCATAATCGCAGATAAAAAGCGACCTTAGTAAATGAGGCCCTTATGGAGCAGTGCAGCTGGAGAGAGCTTTGGAGGTAAGGATGAGAATCTTGATGAAGATTAGGTAGTGTGAGGGAGCCAGTGCCATGCTTGACAGAGAAGGGATATGGAGGTGGACCAGAAGACAATGTCATTTGACCTAAATCGCACTTATGAAAAGGTTGAATCTGTGTGTATTATTTAGAAATGGATAAACTGTGCATGCCCAGAACACAAAGTTTCACATGAGGATCATTTATAAGTATGTGCCAACAACCTTGACACACTTCAGTCATTTTCTGTGTTTCTGATGGGAGTATAGGAGCTTGTGCATGTCATATTCTATACCCCTAAATACTCTCCTGCTCCCAAGTGAGAACTGAGTTTAGTAGACTGTACTATTTAATGACTATGTACCGGATACAATCTCAAAATTGTAAAAGGACTGCAATTTGCATGTGCATGTGGATCGCATTTACCGTATGGATTTACACTGATTCTTCTGTTCTAGAGATGTTTCCGTTGGCTTTTTGATGGTGGGAATGAATGGAGTGCTTGGCTATGCTTGAGGGATGGGAGATATACCACTACTTCCAGTAAGGAAGTGCTAAGCACCCTCTGTTCTGTCCTACGTGTTCTCATTTTACGCCAGGAAACACCAGAAATCTTAAAGTAGGGGTCTGTTGGCGCAATTCCTTGCTAGCGAGGGAACATCAAGTGCAGATGGGACTGAAGTCTGAATCTGTACAATGAAAGTTGCCTGCTGTGAAATCTTCCATATTCCTGTGGTTCTAATAGCTCTGCTGTGAGCCTCCTGCAAGCCTTTAGCTGTCCCCTGACCCTGCTTGTTGTCTTGTTTGTGAGCCTATTCTGTCTGGCATGTTAAATAAGCTCGATCATCTGCTTTCTCTGACCCCATGTCTGTCTGACTGCTGCGTCTTCCTCCAGTCTGTGATTTGGTTTGCGCTCTCCCTGAATGCAATGTTCTCTTTTTAATAAGGATGTACGAGAGATGATTTCTCTAATGTTATTATGATTAACCTTCATTTCTAACCAGCACACTTGTGACATTATAAAAAAACGATTTCAGGATTTTGATATTTAAGCACACAAATATTCACATTTCTTGCAGCAGAGTTTGTCACAGTGGAAGAAATGATTTCCCATATACTGCAGCTCGGGGATTAGGAATCACAGTACCTGCACACATCTTCTCTTCCCATGGGTGGCAATATACAGGTCCCAGTGAAACACTGGGAAATTGTGCGTGGAGAGTTTACTGTAGTTATCTCCTGTTTAGAAGGGCTTGGGGGAAAACTCTGTCAAACTGTCGTCTCTCAAACACATGATTCTGAAGTCAGAGCCTTGGATCCAGACTATAGTTTAGCAGCCTAGTCATTGATCATTCAAAACTTCATTCTGCAGCGTCACAGCACTGGCCTTGATTGGTGTCTGGGTTTAGTTGCTATGTTTTATTTGTGTTTATGCAGCGTTCCTCAGGTGTCATGAAACCAACTGATAGCTTAATTATCTTCTGTGGTAGGAAATCTGGGTTGTAAGTGGAGCAGAGACTGTTGGGAATAAATAAATATACTGTAAACCTCTACTCTGATTTTTCTTAAACCAAATATGTTTTGATATATTTAAGTGTAATCAATAAAAGCAAATTTATTTTCTAATCTATCATTTTCAGTTTTTAACTATACATTTAAAGGAATAATCCCTAATCCCTGTTGGGGATTAGGGATCTTCAGTGACTATCACAGCAGCTGCCCGTTGCTTACATTACCCATGCTGTTTGCTCATCCATAATATGGTGCCCCTGCTCTACAGAGTAATCTGACTACAGAGACGTTCTTACTCAGCTACAGCTGCTACAGCACTATGGACAGCTACATAGGCTACTACAGCCTTCTCCATTCATCTTAGGACACCCTTGTTTACATTGTGCGCAGTACAGGACTGTTTCATGCTGTGCCCGCTATAAAGACCTTTATTTTTCATGGATCACTTTTGATGTTCTCTTCTTATTAATGTGGTGCTGATGTTATGGTGTGGATTTACACCACATTTTGTTTATGCATTGCTTTCATCGTGCACACCACATTATATTTGTCCCTTTCGGCTTTTTATGAGTGCGGCATTACTATCTTTTGATGGTTTTCCCACAGCCTGACCCTAACCCTCTCCTTCTTTGGCCCTAACCCTAATCCTCCCTTTTTAAGAGCCTAACCCTAAACCCCCTAATACTAAAAGTCCCCGGAGAGGTTACTCAGCTCTCCAGAGTTGTCAGCGGCAGGGCCTGTGAAAATGAATGGATGAGTATGCTGATCGGCAAACTCCATCCTAATGCAAGGGTCTAATATAGATTGCAGAAGATGAGTCCCTGGATGGGATGCCGTTGCCGGTCTTTCTGGCCCTATTTAGAAATGGATACAGTCACCAGCTGAATTGCGACTTTATCAAATTAGAAAATATTTACTTTGTGATTATTATTACTGCAAATGGGGATTTATTATTCCCAACAGCAAAATGTTCTCTCTCAGACACTGGGGAGAGAACGGGACAGGCTGCGGCAACCTTCGGGCAAAGGCACCAAGGAAAGTGCTGCGGGATGTTAGGGTTAGGCTGCGGTAGAAGGAGTGTTAGTGTTAGGCTGCAGGAAATGGGAGGTTAAGGTTACAGACAGTGCAAGAAAAAGTGCAGCACAAGAGAAGTCCTGAAGATGTGATAAAGAAAAGGTGAACAGAGAGAGGTGGAAGAGGCCATGAGCAATGTTGAGATTTTTTTGACAAAGTACATGGAGATTTATGACTTTTCAAACCAGTTACCCAAACGGTTTGGCAGTTTATTCCATAGAGAGAATGAGTGTGCACATACATATGTATGTGTCTCTATGACTGCAAGTATGATTCCCTCAATCAATCTTATAGTCATAAATACATAAAAGAGTAAATCCATCCCAGAGCATAGAAATACAAAATGTGACAGCAGATAAGAGCCACTTTCCCCACCCAGTCTGCCCAGTCTTTTATGTATTTATTTATGTATTTATTGATTGATTGATTTATTAAACATTACAGGACTATATTGTGTGATGACAGAACACATTGACCTATCAGAACTACCCATATTAGTGTAATTTCTTTTCACTTTGGGGTAAATCCAGACCTATAGGCTAGTTACGTTAGAACGCATAGTGTATTTACACCATCGTAATTTCTAGGCACTCCCCTCGCTCCTACGTACTTTGGCCGTTTTACGCTGCCCAAACCCTACCTTAACTTTTCATAGCGTAAGTACTGTCATACGTAATGGATTTACGTACGTGACAGCCTAACCTGGCCCATTCTGTGCAATTTAAATGTCTCCCTCCACCTACAAAGCGTAATTACGGGTGTCATATTGATTCCCCCGCCCCTTTGTTCGTATTTACGCTGCTGAAACGTACGTTCAGCGTTACGTGACGTAACATCTGCGTCGCGCATGCGCAGTAAATACAAATAGCCGATTTGACATCATCGGCTAGCGTACTTAGCTCAGGATCTGGCTCTTTGTTATGAATTATTTGTATTCTTGGTTTTGAGGCATATAATGTGGTAGATTTAGTATTAGATCCTTACAGCAGACATATTGATATGTGCATTGATTTCCCTTTACCCCTCTACCTGAACCCTGAGTTCTGTTCATCTAGATACAAAACATTAAATGGGATGATTCAGCTTTAAAAAAAAAATGTAAGAGAACACCAACTCAGATACCACAAACAGACTTAGGACCTGATTCACACTTAAGAATCTTCTTAAAATAAAAACTTAAAGTCACACCTGGGGTAGTTAAGTGCGTAAGTGCGTTACGTTCGTGCATACATTACTAACCGCGGGCTGGATCCAGACTCTAGTAAGTGCTTGGAATTAGTTACTCATGGGCTAAACCATGTTGATTGCAAGGGAGTCATATTTCATCTGTTGCAAACAGATTAGAGTTGAGAGGTGATATTTCCTATCCCAAGTCTAAATAACAGTGTAATAGTAAAGCTGGAAAGTATCTGTGTGCAGTAAGCAATTCAAAGATATATACTTGAATGCAAAGAATACAATTAACTTGACTCCCTCTGCAATCAACATGGTTTAGCCCAGGAGTAACTAAGTTCAAGCACTTAACAAGGTCTGGATCCAACCCATTGTTAGAGAAAATGGTGGCAGGTGTCTATGCAGCACTGAAGATTCTACAATAAACTGGGAATATTGAGCCATTGAGATCCTTATAAGCATCAATACTCAATTTGAGGAACACTTTAAACACAAGCTTACTTACTGCATGGGTCCTCACCACAACTGTTGGAAGACCAAGTGCCATTAATCTATCCTCCGTGCTATAATCATAGATCCATCGTCCCTCCTATAAAAAGTGTTTGCTATGTTTGCATTTCAATCTTTCTCCTTCAAATGTTATGTTCTTCATATTGAACATATCCTAATAATGAATATTTATTTTCTGGTCTCTCTATGTTTTTTTTTAACTAAACATTACAAGAATAATGCACCATTTTATATAATAACTCAAACATGTTTGATATGATTGGTCATAGAGAATTTTAATCTAATACTGAGGTTTTACTTTTAGACAGCAGAATATTAATAGAAGGTAGCCTTTGACCGGTGAGGACTCTGTCACCTGTGTTTTGGCTCAAAGCCTGGATGACTGGTAGAGATTAGTTTTAATTGACTAAAGATTTAAACTGATCCTTGGGTAAAAGGAATTCTTTTTAAAATTGTGGTTGAAAATTAAACTTGGTTGAATGATTAAAGAAGCTGATGGAATTAGCATTGGAGAATGACTTGGTGTAATGTTTTTGATGTTGCATACTTTCATTAAAATGAGGCAAAAGATGTGTTCATTTCTGAACAGCTACATCTCAGATACTGGTAATTAAATACCTACAGAAATGTCAGATATCTATTTGGCTTCCCTTCCAACATGGATTCTCAGTTACAAGAACAGACAATTGTCTTACTTTCATTCAACTCATTTGGGGCTAGATTTACTAAGCTGGAGGTGTTGCCCATAGCAACCAATCACATTCTAGCTCTCATTTTCCTTTTACATACCATAAAATGTCAGCTAGATTGATTGGCTATGGACAACATCTCCACTTTTCCTTTCCAGCAGCTTAGTAAATCTGGCTTCTGGAGTCTCATTCACTTTTTGCATCTTTGAAGCTGCAAAAAAAAAATTGGTGAATACATTGGATATGATTAAGTATGGATATTTGAGCATACCAAGATACATTAACAGACAAATCTTGTGTTCTTGAGTAGTGATGTATGAAATGAATTATTTTAACTTTTCTTTGTCTATCCATATAAAAGCCATTCTGCTCCTCACCATTATACGCATGCGCAGTAGTGTCCACACAGTGACACTACTGTGCATGTGCATCAGTGTGGAGAGTCTCACTTATGCTGTACCCCCACCTCTCACCCACCCTGTTCCCCTCCTGTACAGCCCTCACCCTATACACTCTGCATCCCTCATCCTGTACAACTCTGCCTTGTACTACCACACAGTGCAGTCAGCCCCCGGTACCTGGCTCTTACCCTCTCCCCGTCTCTGCTCAGACTCTCACAGCGGAACCAGAAAGTGTGATGCTGTCCATCCAATCAACTGTGGTTATCTCTGGACAGCACCGCACTTCTTGGTCCCACTGTGAGAGTCTGAGAATAGACAGAGAGAGGGTAAGAGCTGGGTACCGGGGGCTGACTGCACTGCATGATATTACGCGGCGAAGTGGTACAGGATGAAGGGTGCAGGGTGTACAGGGTGAGGGCTGTACAGGGTGGGTGAGAGGTGTGATACTGGGAGGCTGGAGAGAATTGATGGGTGGATACTGGGGGGCTGGACACACATGCTGGGTAATACTGGGGGGTGCATTATGAGAGATCACATATACTATAACTTGACTACGATGGAACACCACATGTAAACTCAACCCTAGAAGTGTCATTTCTTTTAAGTCTGGAAGGCTTTCTAATCTGTCTGTAACTCCTCTACTTCAGACCAGATTATAACCCAAAGGCACATATTCACCATAGTCCCTAATAGTGGGGATAGACTTGGCTGCAGGCAAGGGAGAGGTTACAGCCCTCCTCTGGACAGGTGCATGGACATAGAGACAGTAAGGCAAGATCCGAGATGAGCAGGAGTAGTGGCTGCAGGTAGGGGAGGCACAGCTACTGAGGGTAGATAGAGTGACAGGGTTGGAGCTGGAACTAGGAGGCACAGCCAGTGGCAAACGCAGGATTTTGAAAGGGGGGGTTTCCAATGCGTGTAATACATGTGAGGTATATTATCATAGCTGCAAATATTTTGGAGCCCGAAAACGCGGCAAATAATCTCCGCCGCGTCCTGCCCCAGCTCTAAAAATTACCCCTAGCGTGTGTATGTATGTGTTTGTTAGGGAATTAGACTGTAATGTGGCAGAGGTTGATGTGTGTAAAATTGTGAAGAGCTACTTAATGTGATGAAGGGGGGTTTCCAATGCGTGTAATACATGTGAGGTATATTATCATAGCTGCAAACGTTTTGGAGCCCGAAAACGCGGCAAATAAGCTCCGCCGCATCCTGCCCAAGCCCTAAAAATTACCCCTAGCGTGTGTATGTATGTGTTTGTTAGGGAATTAGACTGTAATGGTGGCAGAGGTTGATGTGTGTAAAATTGTGAAGAGCTACTTAATGTGATGCACTGTTAAAAAATAAAACATATGTAAAATGACAATACTGATAACACGGTCGTACTATCTGACTGCCAGGACATGTAAGACGTCCAGTAACGTTCTCTGTAAAAGCAGGACGTTTATCATGTAGATTTGAAAATAATAACAATTCTACATTAAGGAAATGGCAGGACGTTTATCATGTAGATTTGAAAATAATAACAATTCTACATTAAGGAAATGCTTTGGTTATTGTGTGTAACAAGTCCTGTTCTGATATTTTTTTTTTTATAGGTGATTTATAAGTTACTTATTTCACACAGTAAAAATAGTTTTATATTGAAGGAACAGATCTAATAGTAATAGCAATATACAATGCATTAGTAGAGCACATTACACAATGTACAGATGTAATAGTAATAGCAGTATACAATGCATTAGTAGAGCACAAGCACTGTACAGAGCCTGTGTCAGTGCATAAGCACTGTTGTATTTGTAGTGATCCATTCACCATTCCCACCTGCTTTCCTAATGCAGCACAGGCCAGGACCATCTTCCTCCATGTCAGTCCAGATCACATGACCACTAAGCCACGCCCATTTCGCAGCAGTTTTCACCATTTTTTGCTCATTTTTCAATATTTTTTTTCTTTTTTCAATGCTGGGTGGGTTTCTGGGCAACCAGAAACTCCCCCTGGGTGCGCCACTGACAGCGGTGCAGAAACCAGAGATACTGGGGCACAGGAGCTGGACATTGAGAGAGGCAGGAACTGAGAATACCAGCGAAAGGCAACTGGAACATGATAAGACA
The DNA here is from genome assembly GCA_011038615.1 of Limnodynastes dumerilii. NCBI lineage: Eukaryota > Metazoa > Chordata > Amphibia > Anura > Limnodynastidae > Limnodynastes > Limnodynastes dumerilii. The sequence goes on from WWET01001988.1 coordinate 287,958, forward strand.
TTTGGATGTATAACACAATCAGTAACCAGGGAGCCAGAACACACAAATGAGCTTGAGGACACAAGTCAGCAGGTGAAGGAAACCTGTTGCTCTGACTAGAGTGTGCAGTCGGCAAGGCAATAATCAGCACCTGTGAGATAATGCCTGCAGCAGAGAGGGAACACCAGGAAGTGTAGAGAACTAAAAGGTTTCATGTGATCATCAAAAGGCAAATTAAGGACATAACATGCACAGTGGATACTGTAGGAACTGTGACACTGTTTAGAGCAAAAAAGCAAATGCAAACTGACTGAAGCACACCAAAGATTGGGATAATTTAGTAGCCTGGGTCTGGGTCCTGCCCATTAATAATGTTGGACCATATCTCATATGCATTAAAGGGGGGGGGGTGCCCCAATGCAGGGGGCTGATTTCCTCACGGAATGCAGAATTGGGGGGGTGCGTTCTGCTGTGGATACATTGGTACTGCATATGCGCAGTACCAACATTCAGTAGACTTGAGTGAGCACTTCCTACTTGGAATATATATATATATTCCTGCATCTTCCAAAGTAGGAAGTGTTCACCTTGTATTGGATCTCTCATATTGTGGCAGCATTATAATCCTGCATTTTGGGAAAGCAAAGGCAGTGAAGCCTGTAGTTTGTTGTCTCTCGCACTGCTCTACCGGAAATAAGAGGGAAGGCTGGGGACAGAGTGTCTGTGTGAATTAGGGCCTGAAGGCAGGCATCGGAATCCTGTGTCCGTTATTTAACGGACAAGAGTTATACACTTTAGAACCGTGAATTTGTTGCGGTGTTGGAAGTAAAAACCCTTCAACATCCAGTCACCAGCTTGATGATGCAGTACCTGGCGGAACACCCTGCTTGAGACGGTAGCGCCCGGGGAAATACACTGCCGCGCCTGGAAGTTAACCTCTCTCCACCTACTTAATAAGTGCATCCCTAATATAGTAAAATTGTTGTGGTAGGAATTTTGGTGTTGTACCGCTGTGTTAGTATTGTTATCTTGTGCTAAATTTATTGGGTAGTGTTGGAACTCAAGCTAGGGCTTTGTTATCAGGTTATTGTGTGCTGCGTTTAACTGCTAAAAACTGTTTTCTTGTACCAGTTGTTGTAGTAGGTGCTGTGAATGGAAACCCTGCTCAGGTTGGAGTGCAGAATAGGTGAGTAAAGCGCTGGGCAGGTTGTGTGCTCTCTTTCAGACTTGAGCAGCCAGCTGGACTATACTGAAGGACACCAAACTCTGGGAATAGGATCTTGTGTGTGCGTGATTATACGGGCCCCCACCATTGGTGAGTAAGGTGTGCTGGCATACCCAGTAATGTCTGTCGGGAGCATGCTCAGCCCCCTGTCACGCTCAGCGGCAGATGCCGCTGCACTTACTATGTCAGGGGTCTTCTGTCAGCAGTTTTCCCTGGTCATGCCTGCTCTCCAGCCTTCTGCTAAGTCTCCATTCCAGCATATGTGCTTGTTTGTGTCTGGGATTAGGCATCTGCTTCATTGCCTCTTTGGTGCATGGACGTCGCCATCTTGTCTCTTGTCAAGTGATTCCCAACAGCTTTTCAGGTGCTCCTCTGCAGCACACATGATTCCTCCAGCCTATCTGTGTACTGGGCGGGCTATTTAAACCATGTGCACAGTCCATGCATTGCCAGAACAACTTGTTCATTCTAGGTGCCTGGCTGTCTTGATCCTGTATCCTGACTCTTGATCCTGACTCCTGTTCCTGATATTGGTCCTGACTCCTGATCCTGGTTTTGGTCTTCAAGCATTACCTGCACCAAAGATCCCAGCATTACCTGCATCTCTGCTTCTGCATTACCTGCACCACTGATCCCAGCATTACCTGCATCTCTGCTTCAGCATTACCTGCACCACTGATCCCAGCATTACCTGCATCTCTGCTCCTAGCATAACCCTGCAGTCCAGATCCTGATCATTCTGCAATCCTGATCCTGGTAAGCCTGCCTGCATTCCTATCCGGTCAGCATCTCTGCACTCCAGTCTGTCCAAGTCACCTGCACTCCAGTCCGGCCAAGTCATCTGCACTCCAGTCCAGTCCTGCTCCATTGCTCTTTGGACATTTAGTTACTTGCTCCAGTCCGGCATAGTCCGGCCCTGCTTTGTTGTTCATTGGACATTCCACCTACCAGTTCCAGGCCGGCTTAGTCCTGGCCAATATACCTTTTTGAGTTCCATTGTAACCATATTGTGCCAACCATTTATTAAACAAGCTTCCTTTCAATCCTACTCGACTGTAGCTTCCCTTGAAACCCGGGACGGGTCCCAGAAACCTTATAGTCGTGACACCCCTGTCTCATAGGCCAGATCATAAGCAAGATATTTAAATAGAGCCCATAGTGAGTTGCTCTCTCTCTCCAGGAAAGAGCTTAGACAAGACTGCCTTGTTCCCACTTGGGGTTTGTGTACTAATCTGTTTCCTTTCCAGTTCCATAGGACTACTGTTCTACCCTCAGGAAGAGGTGATTGTTGGGGGGTCCTGTCGCAATGAACAACCAGCAAGCCAACCCGGTAAATGGCTGTGAGGCGACTATTCTTGTACTCTCTCAAAGAGCCAAATGCCAATATCCTTGGCTCTGTCATAGAGCCTCTATGATCGATCTCCAAATAAAGTAAGGTGCCTGACATGATCACAGTACTTTTCACTGCACCTTATGTTTTTTGTTTACCTTTGTTGATCAAATGACCTTCTCTCAGTTCCCAGCACTTCCTGGTATTCACTCTCTGCTGCAGGAATTAGCTCACAGGTGTGGCTCATTCCCTTGCTGGAACTTACTGATTAGCAGCTCTATTTAAACCCTTCTCTCACATCTCTTCACTATCAGAGCAACAGGTTTCCTTGCCTGCTGATATTGCATGCTCAAGTCGTCTTGTGTATTCTGGCTCTTTGGTTCCAGGTTATATTTCCATTGTGTCTGGATCCTGCCTGCGTCTCCGAGGTCTGCACTTCCAGTGTCCTCTGATCGCAGTATCCAGTGTCTGTTGCCACCCTGCACTACCTCCTGTAACCCTTGGATCCTGTCCACCATCTTGGCATCTGTGCACTTGTCCAGAGGTCCACGACCTGTTGCTTGCCTGCAGCCAAGACCATCCCCACCCTCAAGGGCTCTGGGGAACATCAGGCTTGCAAGTAGACTCTGGTCAGGGTGTCTGGGTGCTTCCAGTGCCTGATTTAATGACAAGAGTCAGGTGGGGTTTTAATGTGGTGCCTAAGGGTTGCCTAACTCATTAATATGATCTATATGCCACTTGCTCAGATTGTTTTTACTAGTCCATGTTCAGTCAAAATCTACTAATCTCACTTTCTTGCTAAAATCACTTCTGTAATACTGATATTGTATAAGTGATGTTTAAGGTCAATTTTCATAATAATAAACATCCACAAAAAACTGTTTAACAGCCTGATTGTGATTTGCGTGGAGGTTTAAAGCCAGACACCAGTCATTTAACAGAGTTGAATTTTCCAGTATTGTTTATTCTGCCGGGCTAATACACTATTAGCAATGATCAAATATTATTATTATTGTTTATTTATAAGACGCCACAAGGGGCCAGATTTACTAAGCTGTGGTTTTGGAAGGGTGGAGCGTTTGCCCATAACAACCAATCAGATTCTAGCTGACATTCTCTAGAAT
>WWET01001989.1:2161-13586 GCA_011038615.1 Limnodynastes dumerilii
CCACCGCCCCTATGCTTTTTAATTTTCTCCCTGTAATGATTTTTCAAGTAGGCAACCATGGGTTATAGCCAGGACACCAGCCTATCATTTCCAAGCGGTGGAGGCTACTGACCAATAGCTATATTTAAATAACTGGCAGCTACCTCCAAGCTGCTGGTTATAGTGTCCAGATGACCCCCTTTGTGCTTGCCATCATTTTGGTCTTGTTTTGCTGTCGATTGCTGAGTGTTCCTGCCTCATCCCTTCTTTTCTTGTCTATTCATGGCATGCCTGGCATCGGTGAGGCAAAAAAGTTATACCGTGGCTTCCACACCTTTTGAAACTAAAAAAGACTGCCATTTCTAACCCGCACATCTATGTCTACCTAGCACATGCTATACAATTATCAGGACAATAATAACCTTAATAACCTGATTATCACATAGTGTGTGACTTACATCTGGCCATAAACTGTGTAAAGTGTGTAGGTGCCTTGACAGAGTGAGGCATTATTTAATATACTGTATATATAAGTTCCTGAGCAGGCTGCAGAATGAATCAGGATAATCGCCCAGGTTTGTGACAATGTTTGCCTGTTGCCTTTCATAAGTTCTGAAAGTTTATAGATAATAAAATATATAAATAAATAGCAATAATATAGACTTTTGGTGGGAGAGGGCTTTTTTGCTACTGGGTCAGTCCTATATGATACTTGTTTTTTATTCTGTTAAGTAGGCTGCTTTTACAAACTGGCTTAAATATGCCAGCCCTGCATTTGTCAAGAATGGTGGTGTTTGTGGGCCTGACTGAAAACAACATGCTAGGGCAGGCATGGGCACTCCCATCCTGCTTTGCCAGGTATCATCTATGCCTATGCTGTTGGTGCATGCTTGGAGTTGTATTTTCACAACACCTGGAGTGCTGAAGTTCGCCTGTACTAAGGATGTACATTTTATTTATTGTTCAAAATTTAAGATTATAGGACCGGATCCAGACCCCTGCACACTTTCCGTACATGCGGGGGTCTGTCTGTCCAAGAGTGAGGGGAGTGCACACCCCTTGTCACTTTCGTGCGGGCTTTATGGCAGCTTACACTGTCATAAGCCTGCCTTAAATCAGTTGTGCGGATCAGTGGTCCCTATGACCGCTGATCCACACAAGTGTGGGAGCACCCTCCCACACTGTACACTTTGCATGCTTCCCCCTGCCCAGAGGGGAAGCACAGCCCATTTGTACACAATCTATCGTAACATCTGGCATGCACCGTTCAGTCAAATCAGGTCTTATGCACCTTGTGTGCAGAAGTGACCTGGCATGTGCAAGTCTAAATCCGGCCCATAGTGTTTAATATATTAATATATACTTCTTGTTGGGTTCCATCACAATAGTATAGCATGTCAAATGATATGCTATATGCTGCATATTGCAATATAAATTCAAAATTGTAACTGGTTATGTTTTATATGGATTATTGTATATTTTGTCTGTGCTGCAATTCAACGCATCATACTTGAATGCTGTAAAATATGACAATGCTGTCACATTTCAAACACCTCCTCAAGTCATATACATCAAATAATACAGTATATTACCTCGGACAGCAACAAGTTTTTCAAACATGTGTGAGTAAAGCTTAGTACACAAACTGCTGTTTATATAACAATATTACCAATGACAGAATGTCCCGATGAGCATGATGATTAATGTGTACTCACTTACACAATTTACCTACAGATTTGTGCTTTTCGTCTCTCTATCTTCTGTTTTTCATCTATTATTCAGTTTATTGAAAAAATTAGGAAGGTTAAAATATCAAATCATACAATTTAATTTCCTGATGAGCGATAAAGTGTGATCATGGTAGTGTACATATTAATACAATATAGTTCCAAACAATTGCTTATCATGTGATAGGCTTGATAAGTAGGTTAAAATGCTGTATGATCAATTTCATTATATAGCGCTTACATAGCTACATACTAAGTTCCCAAACACATACATACACACACACACACACACACAGACACACACACACACAGACTAGGGCTAATTTTTCAGCAGCTAATTAACCTACCAGCTAATTTCGGGAGTGTGGGAGGAAACTGGAGCATCTGGAGGAAACCCATGTAGACACGGCATACCTCCCAACATTTGAAAATTCAAAAGAGGGACAAAATTTTGCAGCCTGGTAGTGGGGGTGTGTCTTGTACCACCCAGTGGGCGTGTCTGGGAAAGTGGGTGTCTCTTGCACTACCCATACAAGCGGATCTAGTACCTGCCCCTTTTATTCATCCATGATTCATATGTCCAGCCTCTATATCTGCCCCATATTATTATTGGCAGCCTCCATGTCTACCCCCAAATAATACTGCCAGCCTCCATGTCTGCCCCTATTAATATTGTCTACTTCCATGTCTGCCCCCTATTGCCAGTGCCAGCCTCCATCTGCCCCCTATTGCTAGTACAAGCCTCCATCTGCCCCCAATTGCCAGTGCCAGCCACCATCTGCCCCCAATTACCAGTGCCAGCCTCCAGCTGCCCCCTATTGCCAGTGCCAGCCTCCATCTGCCCCAATTGCCAGTGCCTGCCTACTTCTACCCCCTATTGCCAGTGCCTGCTTCCATGTCTGCCCCCTATTGCCAATGCCTGCCTCCATGTCTGCCCCCAAATGACAGTACCAGCTTCCTTCTGCCCCTTATTGCCAGTGCCTGCCACCATGTCTGCCCCCAAATGCCAGTACAAGCCTCCTTCTGCCCTCATTGCTATTGCCAATGCCTGCCTCCATATCTGCCCCCAAATGCCAGTTCCAGCTTCCTTTTGTCCCTTATTACCAGTGCCTGCCTCCATGTCTGCCCCCTATTGTCAGTGCCAGCCTACATATGCCCCCTATTGCCAGTGCCAGCCTCCATAGGCCCTCTATTGCCAGTGCCTGTCTGCATGTCTGTCCCCTATTGCCAATGCCTGCCTCCATGTCTGCCCCCAAATGCCAGTGCCAGCCTCCTTCTGCCCCTTATTGCCAGGGCCTGCCTCCCTCCCCAACTGCCTGTGCCAGCCTCCTTCTGCCCCCTATTGCTAGTACCAGCCTCCATCTGCTCCCAATTGCCAGTGCCAGCCCCCATCTGCCCCCAATTGCCAGTGCCAGCCTCCATCTGCCCCCAATTGGCAGCCTCTATGTCTTCCCCCCAATTGCCAGTGCCAGCCTTCATCTGCCCCCATATGCCAGTACTTGCCTCCATGTCTGCCCCTATTGTCAGTGCCTGCCTCCATGTCTGCCCCCAAATTAATTGCCAGTGCCTGCCTCCTTATGCCCCCTATTGCCAGTGCCAGCCTCCAATGTGATGTTTGCCCCTATTTATTTCACTTACCTTTGCAGTCTTCCTTCCTCCGCGGCTCTGCCACTTCTTGTCTCTCCCTCTCTCCGGCAGCGTCTGCTCCAGCTCTGTGGTCACGTGAAGAAGGATTGCTTGGTAAGGGAGCAGCTAAAAGAAGAGAGGAGGAACTGGAGAAAGTCTGCGAGAAAACGGAACTTCCTCCAGAGGCACTCCGCAGTATGGGAGCATTTTTTTAGGAAGAGGGAGTATTTGTAGAGAGAGGTGGCTAGGTTAGGATAGTACATGGTGGAAATGGCAGGGGAAAGGGATCGACAAGGTCAAGGGCTTGGCCCAGATTGTGTGTGGGTGCAGAGGTCCTTTGTGATAGACCAAGTGTAGAGGAGAGGGAGAGAAGTTTGGTAGTTCTGGGGTGTGTGGGTTGCCAAAGGGGATGCTGAAGTCACTGAAGATGAGTGAGGGGAGGTCGGAAAACAAAAAGTTGGGGAACCAGGCTGCAAAGTTGTCAATCAATTTGGAGGTGTGGCCAGGAGGGTGGTAAACAACAGGAGTGCAGAGATGGATGGGGTGGTAGATGCGGATGCAGTGAACATCAAAGGAGGAGAAGGAGGGAGAGGGCTCAAGGGAGATGACGTTGAAGGTGCAGGAAGGGGAGAGGAGGATACTCACACTAACACCTGGGCATTTGCTGGGCCTAGTGGTGTGGGAGAAGGAGAGGCTGCCATAGGAGAAGCAGTATCAGAGGTGGAGAGCCAGGTTTCAGTGATGGCGAGAAGGTTGCAAGAATTGGAGATGAAGAGGTCATGGATAGCAGTGAGCTTATTGCAAATGGATCTGGCATTCCACAGAGTGCAGAAGAATGGAAGGGGGGTGATGTGGATGAGATTGGAGGGGTTGCAGGAGCAAGGTGAGGCATGAGGAAGGGGGGTGGGACAGGGGGGGTGAGGATGGGAAGGGGAGACTGATGGAGGAGTGGGAGAGGGTAGGGTGTGAAGGAAAGGATGTGAAGGAAAAAGGTGGTGGAGAGGAGGGGTGAGGGGAATGGAGAAACCAGTACCATTAGAGAAGGAAGAAGGCAAGTAGTAGTGATATAGGCAAGAGCAGCTGGAGAGAGAATAACAGAACGATTGAAACAAATGTAATTACAATAATATGATGATTGTAAAAGCTAAATAAAGTTGATGGGAAATTAAGTAGTGCAAGGTTATTAGAAGTCCAGTATAGAATAGAAGCAACAGTAGAGTGGTTGACTATTGCATTATGCAGGTAAGGATATCATGATGGGTTGTTTAGAACAGTAGCTGTATCAGATGGAGGGAAGCATACTTTAGTCTTTGTTGTTGAGAAAGAAGTCCTGAGATGTTGTGATGGGTGACCTGCTGTTTTTCCTCTGTTTTCCTCCTGTGTAACTCCGAATTCTACCATCACTTAAAAATTATGCACTTTCAAATTTATTCCTTAAGGCAGCCATACGTTATTATTATTATTATTATTATCATTTATTTATAAGGCGCCACAAGGTGTCCGCAGCACCGTACAAAATACAACAGAATACAGTACAGACATACAGGGTAGGGATGGACAGCATAGTACATAATAAAATATAATTTAAATATAAAAATCACAAAAATGCAATAAGGTGAAGCAAGCACAGACAGCAAGACAAAATGCGAGGTGTCAAGCTTGTCAGATCAGGAAGGAGGGGATGGAGCGCAGTGAAAGGTTGAGAGGAAGCCACCAGGTGGGGATGGGCTTAAAGGGTAGCAGAGGAGGACAATAGGGTACGAAATGAGGGGGTAGTGGTGGATGAGGGAACAACACTAGGATGGAGGGCCCTGTTCACCTGAGCTAACAAACTAAGTGGGATGGATGAACTTACAGAAGACATAAGGAGGGGTAAGGGAGTGGACTGCTGGTGTGAGCGGAGGAAAGGGGGAAGGAAGGAAAAGAAGGGATAGCTGTAGGATGCAGTGGAGATGTTAAGTGGAGGAGGGGTAAGCTAGCTTGAACAGGTGTGTTTTGAAAGGTGTGTTTTCAGTGAGCGCTTGAAGACCTGCAATGTGGGGGAGAGTCTGCATGAAGAAGAGAGTTCATTCCAGTGAGGAGGTGCAACACGGGAGATGTCCTAGACACGGGCATGAGATGTGGTGATTAAAGGGAGGTCACACAGCGGTGCTTAACAGAACGGAGAGGGCGAGAAGAGGTGTGCATGTTGATGAGGGAAAAGAGGTAGGGAGCAGTGGATGAGGAGATGGCCTTAAAGGTGAGGGTAAGGAGCTTAAACAGAGGTCTGAAGTATACAGGAAGCTAGTGGAGGGTTTGACATAAAGTAGAGGCCGAGGTAGAGCGGCATGAGAGGAAGATGAGCCTGGAAGCTGCATTGAGTATAGATTGAAGGGGAGCAAGACAAGTAAGCGGGAGACCTACGAGGAGGAGGTTACAGTAGTCGAGGCGTGATATGACTAGAGAGCGGATGAGGGTTTTAGTAGCTTCATTGGTGAGGAAGGGATGGATGCATGCAATGTTGCGTAGGTGGAAACGGAAAGGATGAGAGAGGGCATGGATGTGTGGTATAAAGGAAAGTGAGGAGGCTAAGATGACACCTAGGCAGCGAACTTGAGGGGATGAGGAGACAGGTATCACCAATGGTTATAGTGATGGAGGGGGTGAGGGAGGAAATCCTAGGGGGAGGAAAAACAATGATTTCCGTTTTATCCACATTTAGCTTGAGGAAGCGTTTGGACATCCATATGGATAGAGACCCAAAGCACTCGGAAAACTTAGACAGAAGAGAGGGGTTGAGGTCAGGGGATGAGAGGTATATTTGGGTGTCATCAGCGTAGAGGTGGTAATTGAATCCAAAGGTGCTGATGAGGTTACTGAGCGAGGAGGTGTAGAGGGAGAAGAGGAGTGGTCCAAGGACAGAGCCCTGAGGGACTCACCTTGATAAAGACTACAGGATAGTTGAAACGCGTTGGTGGAAGCAGGAGCTTCTTAGTGGGAGCAGGTAGATGGTTTTGGTATGTTTGAATACTAAGTGTGTTTTGGGCCTTTTTAACATCTCCACTTAGGAACTTATTCTCAACCTTGCCATTCTGCCTATCCTAAGAGTGCCCTGCTAAATAGGGGTAGAAGTTTATAGAAAAAAGAAGTTTTATGTTTGTAAAAAAATGTTCATGTTTTGTGAACTTTTTATGGAAATCTTTTAATGTATGGTCCTGGAATTTGAATAAAGACTGTTTTTGTGGGAAGACCCCTTCAGGAGCTTTTTTCCGAGGACAGTGACCCCTTTGATATGTATAAAAGCCAAGGGGGTAGAATGTGAGTACTTAAAATTGAACACACCATTACCACAAATTGAAAATATGAGATTCTGGATTCACATAAAATAAGGAACAAGACAGATCGCGATCCAAGCACCAATAACACCTTAATGCATAAAGCCCAAGAGGCGAATTGTGTGAGTGAATTTCTTTTATTGGTATATAAGAAATACTACACCATAAGTTTTCTTTTTTTCCACATGTAAATACAAGGGAAGGTGTCTCTTTATTGGAATAGACAAGGATTGGAGAGAGAAATAGAAGGATCATTGTTATCTTTATGTATTTGAACCCAAGAGATTAACACTAATTTGGAACCTTTGAAACTGAGGATCGTCTGGACCAATATCGCCACCTTGTGGAGGAACTAAAAAGAACAAGAATAAGAAGGAAATTGACTATTGAACTTTTTGAACTTTTCTCTGCATCCAAAGAAATAACTTTTGTGATATATCATTTTGCCAAATAAGTAGCGCAGATAAATCCCCACCACACATATAACACCAACAGGGAGTGGAGGGGGAGAGGATGAGCTAGAGTTGGAAACAGAATAGGTGCGGTCAGAGAGATAGGAGGAAAAGCAGGAGAGAGCAGTGTCAGTGAGACCAAAAGAGCGGAGGGTTTGAAGCAGAAGAGGGTGGTCAACGATGTCAAAAGCAGCTGACAGATCAAGAAGGATGAGGATGGAGTAGTGGCCCTTGGATTTGGCAGATAACAAATCAGGTCACTTTGGTAAGGGCAGTCTCAGTGGAATGGAGGGGCCGGAAACCAGATTGGAGGGGGTCTAAGAGAGAGTGGTCAGTGAGGTAGCTGATGAGACGTTGGTAGACTAAGTGCTCAAGGAGTTTAGAGGCGAAGGGGAGAAGGGATATATGTTGGTAGCTGGGGGGGGATGTAGGGTCCAGATTAGGTTTTTTGAGAATGGGAGAGACAAGAGCATGCTTAAAAGAGATGGGGAAGATACCATATAAGAGAAAAAGATTGAAAAGGTGGGCTACATGGGAGCAGACAGTGGAAGAGTGGTGTTTGAGAAGGTGTAAGGGAATGCGGTCCATGGGGCAAGTTGAGGGTTGTGAGGATATTATAAGGAAGTGAATTTCATCACTAGTCGTAGGATGGACAGAAGAAAACTCATGATGGTTGCATGGAAGGGGGGCTGGAGAGTTGGGGAGGGATGAAGGAAGCAGGGTGGAGGAGATGTCATTTCTGATAGAGAAAATTTTGCATAAGAAGTAGGAGGCAAAGTTGGAAGCGGAGATAGAGGGTGGGATGGAAGGCGGAGGTGGAGTAAGGAGAGTGTTAAAGGTGGCAAAGAGGTATGGTTGGATGCTTGGGAGATGATGAGAGATTTACAGAAAATTTGCTTGGCTTGGGCAAGTGCAGAGCAGTAAGAGGAAAGGATAAATTTAAAGTGGAGAAAGCCAGCACGGGAGCAAGATTTGCACCAGAGGCTCTCGGTGGTGCGGGAGCATTGTTTTAGGAAACGTGTGATCTGAGAGTGCCATGGCTGGGGGGGTTAGAGCGGCGAAGGGAGATGGAGGAAGGGGGATAGGCAGAGTCAAGGGCAGAGGAGAGGGTGGTATTGTAGAGGGAGGCGGCTTAGTTGGGGCAGGAGAGAGAGGTAAAGGGGGGGAGAGGTTAAGACCACATATACGAAATCTACGTAACTAAACGATAGTGTCTGACCAGCTTGGTTATTAAACACTATTTAGTGGTAACAGAAGAGAGCATTTTGAGTTTATGATAATTCTGATAAAGTATAATTGTGGTAAATATATTTAGACCTCCTGTGAATAGTCTTGGTGGTGGCAACTTATTAGTAATAAGTCATATTTTGGTTAACAAAGGGCAATAGGCATTGTAGAACAGACCAATTAAGCCCTTATGCCATATATAAGTGAGGACTGGGTTGTGAAATTTATTCATAAAGAACCACCCCCTGTACACCTTGAAAAAGAATTACTGCAGCGTGGGTTATTTTATAGTGGCGTCTTTTCCATCTAGTCATGCTGTTGATGTTGTTGTGATTGGTCTATAGCACAGTAGTATCTCCCCATTGTAGCAGTATTTTCCTGATTGTGTAACGTCTTCCATTTGGGGCTATAGTCTAAATTTGAAGAATACTGTTTTAGGAATTGTGAAAAAGTCTTTTAATAAATATGTATATATTAAGGATATGGTGTTTGGAGGATCAGTTTGAAAGACTGTCTTTATGGGAAAGACATCAAGATACATGAAATGTGAGAAATTAATATATAGTCTTTGATACCAAAAATACAGAGCACACTAAATGAGCAGGTTGTTTGTTTAGGTTTTTTCCTATGATATATACGTCCACTTGGTGGAACTGAGGGATCCACAAGGGGAATATTACCACACGCAGTTTAAGCAAGACAAACCTTCTGAGTGTGAGGTGTAACATTTTTATTTAAGAAAATAACTAAACGTTGTGGCAGATCTTCTTTTCAGCAGAGTAACATTGGACATTCTTATTTCAATTCACAACCAGATGGCCTAAGCATCAGCACCTTGTAACTCTAACTTTGTTGATTTCTGTAAAAACACAGGTCCTGATTCACACTTAAGAAGCTTCTGCTATGCGCATGCATAGTAGGTAATTTACGCTATCTACGTAACAGGTCGGTATGTAGACTGCGTTCGTACAGTCTTTAAAGACCACATGGACTACTTTAAGTAGAAAGAGGCCGCGTAATGCCGCCGCGGGGTGTGCTTAGGTAGAAGTGGGAGGGGGGAGGGATTTAGATTAGTCGAAGAGGGCGGGGGGAGGCGAAGAGGGGCAATGACTGTACGGATATTGCACAGAGACATAAGGTAGCCCTGTAGCACTCGCAAGTGCCATAAGGTACCCAAAAACGGGGGCGGGTTAGAGGCTGGAACAGTGAGTTAGGTGCGGATCTGATCGCACCTTACTCACTCTTAACTGTGAATCAGGTCAGTCCACTGTGTCTAAGGGGTCAGCCCCCTTTTCGTAAGAGCCAACGTACGTAACGTTCGTTATGTGCATGTGCACAACCTTCAAAACAGTGAAATTACGTATGTGAAGTGTGTAATTTCACTAACGGACAGACCTGTGGATCTGGGCCATAGTAACTAGTTAAGGTAGGTGATGGATCTCCCCATAATAGAGTTTACGGGCTTCCAGATATTTATACTATTGTAACTTTAGAGGACTGTATGAGAGTACTAGGTCTCATGTTGGCTACCACAGAGACTCGGGCCATATATTCTATATGAGGGAACTACAGAACAGTTTTGTCTTACCATGGGACAAGGATCCTCTGCACTGAGACCAACAGATAATTCTATCACCAGAATCGAGAAATAACCTGTGGTAATGGTCAAATCATCAAAATCTACCTGACGGAAGACATCTCAGACAATATAATCGTATCATACTACAGATTTATTTTACAAAGATTGCACACTCGTGCTTGTAATATATTACAAAAAAAAAAGCTTTATATTTGAATTGTTTCTAATCTGAAGCCAGGCCATTAGTGTCTTTTATAAACTTTTACATAGATAGATGGTCTTATTGATGACAAACGAAATCCTGGTGCCTCGTTCATCGAAGGATCTTTTCTGGGCTGGACTTTTTTTTAGGTTTTGTGACGGAACATATGTTCTTAGAATTAACTTCCATTGCTCCTCACATCCTGGGAGTGTTTCTACATTTGGAATGTCTTTATTTCACAACTAAACTAGTTTTAACTGCTTTTTACTATTTACGTGGAATATCACACACTTAGATACTCTGTGGCACCCCATAAGTCCTTTACTAAAATTACACAATAAATCAGCATTTAAATATAATCAATTGTAAAATGATACATAATATTTATACATTTCATATTAATACATTGGCTTCATCTAAAATCACTTTTATGGGATGAGGAGCATTGTGTGGAGACCACTGGATGCAAGGCATCTGGGATCTACAGCCAACAAGTACGCACTCAAAGATCATATAGATTCAAGCAGTGACACAGGCTTTCCAATATATTCAAGCTATCCTACAATATAGACACTTACTAGTACTATCAGACAACAACAAGTCTGTAGTAACATAATTGAATCATCAAGGGGGCATCAAAAGCAAGCAGCTTATGGCAAAACATCTTGAGTATCTCAGCAACTTATGTAGCAGGAACCGACTATTACAGCAGACTTAAGCAGGAAGAAAATAGATGCAGGCAAATGGGAGCTAAACCAAAATGTGTTCTAATAAATTGTACAGATATGGGGGAATCCTCAAATTCACTTCAAGTTCATCTTCTCCTTTTTTAGCTCCGCCCTCACCAAGCAATCCTTCTTCAAGTCCCTCATCCTCTCTCATCCTCGCCTCTTTGCCACCTTCAAGTCAAATTTTTGACTTTGAAGGTTTTTATTTTTTGTTGTTGTGATCACTTCATCTAGAAGAATTTCAGAATTACAGGCATTTTGGATAGAGGATTTATACACCATTATTTCAGACAAGATTGTTTCAGAACAAATCCAGATATTCTTCCTAAGGTAGTGTAAAAATGTCATATTCATTAAGAAATTGTCCTTCCATCTTTGTGCCCAGAGCCTAGGAACGCTAAAGAAGAGAAGTTTCACTCATTTAGTTAGGGCCCTGAGGATTTATTGTCAGAACAAAACAGTTCAGATAATCTAAACCATTGTTTGTCCTCTTAGAAGGAAAAATAAAATGGGCACCAGCCTCTAAGGCCTCATTAGTTAGTTGGAAGTCATGTATTTCCGAAGCATACAAGATTAAAGGCTGTCCAATTC
>WWET01001989.1:43222-72203 GCA_011038615.1 Limnodynastes dumerilii
CAGCGGCTTCCCTTCCATACCACAGACGCATCACTGCACCTGTACCATCGCTATCCGCATCCAACAGCAAGTATTCGCTTGTGTTTTATTCCATCTGAACTATTGCTTATGTGTACACCCACGGTTGTGGCTGCATTGCGTGTCAGCTGTCTCTAGCCCACCCGTTCGAGTCTCCACGTCCATCTGGGGATCTTTCCTGCGGGCCGGCCATTATTACCATCTATGACTGCTTTTGCTAACTGACTTCTCGCAGAAATTAACAGCCACACTAAAGTTTTTTCAAAATACTCTGTCTGGATGAGAGTCATTACCTATTATTACAATACTCAACCAAATATTTGCTGGTGTCATTACAAGATTGTGTGTGATTTTACAGAGGCGTTCTAATGCAACACTGTATCTATCAATCTACCTCATTGTTACCATCCTGAATATTTACCTGATAACCTTACAGAAAGGACTTAACTGATGTCTTTCGTCTGAACTGTTGAAGTTTATTCATCACTCCATTGCTATATGGCTTATTGAGAGATATATACCAACTAGGTGTTACAGGTTGCTACATACGCCTATATTTTACTAAGTGTTTATCTGTATTTTCATTTATTTTTCTATGTGTATTTGCAATATTAAATTTGTATTTTTATTGACTATTTTGTATCATATGCCTTCCGTTTAGTTTTTGCAGCCTAGTGTATTGGTGATTTAAGCGCAAGGTTATTGTGTGCTTTTTACATTTCTTTGTGTTGGGGTGTCACCACCCACTACCTGCGATTATCCCAATTACCTTAGTTGCTTATACCATGTTTTAGACCACCATTTGCCTATTGTATTTTATACATACTAATCTTTATAGTACATTTCTATTCATTAATAGGTATTCTTTTCCCATATTAGCAATTGTCTAATCTCTAGCGCTCATCATTGTTTTCTTTTTCTTCTTTGCACTTAATAAATTGCTTGACACAAAGTGAAACCAATGAAAGAGCAAAATCGTCTTTAAAAAATAAATAAATAAAGTCCAGATTCAAAAATGTGTTTAACACCAACCAATGCTCAAAAATAAAACGTCACTTTATATATTTATATGTATATATGAGCAAGGTGGAGAAACAAATCCAATAGTCACTCTTAAAAATGGAGAAAACTTCCTAACAGCATAGAAGATGTGGAACAGTTCAAACTCAAAGTGCATCACTTTTGCACTTTATATTTATGCATTTATAACATTTTCTTCAGTGTATCCATATATTGTATATTTTATACACAGTACTAATTAATTTTTCTTTCCCACATTTTTTGACACACTCATTACTCGCTTTATAAGATTTTCTAGTAGCCCCCCGGTTTCAATTTAAGGATTTTAACCCTCTGGTCCCCATTTGGCACCTTTATACTTCCTTTTTTACTGTTTACCCTATTATCAGTGAACGCTGGTATGACTCACTTTGTATTTGTTCAGCCATAGTCATATTGCTTTAGAGAGATCAGCGCCATTTAGAGTTCACTTCTTACTACATGATCTTCTATTTACATGGACATTTTTAGAATAATTTTTATGCTGTCCTTTGCGGATCTGATGGCAGCTTTTAAAGACATTAAGACGTAAGGCTACAACATTAAAAACACTTACTATTCCCACGCATAGCTCTGGAAGTGGAAGGCTCATCCTGAGCAGGCACCGGATCATCAATTATGGTTGTTTCCGTGGATGTCGATGTACAGTACATGAAGACGTTTCTGCGCTTCCAGATGCTTGGGTCAGCAAAGTATACCCAGGAGCCATGCAGCACCTGATGTATCCAGAGGAGGATCATCAAACATCAAGGGAGATGATGCTCTCAATGGCATGCTGCTTTGGGACAACTTCTCAGGATCAGTGTTGATGGAGGATGACAAGGATATTTGGTTGCAGCTGCTGAGTTCCAAAAACCTTGTTGCACAAGTCTTATAAGAACCACTCAAGCTGTCCACCGCCACTTCTCCTCCTGCTGTCATGAACCTTTTTAAAATGCTAACGCAAAGCCTTAAGTTTGTTCACAACTTGCTGTTGTGTTTTGCAGATACCCTTCTCTTCCAATTTGTTAGCAATATTATAATAAATATGTGCATCTTTTACTCTACCTGTTATTTGGCTTTTTATTTCCTCCTCTCTTCTAGAAGCTCCTAGATCTCCTCATCTCTCCGATGCACCATGATGCAGATGATTTAGCAGCATTTATTGACATAATTTTCCTGTGCCAAAAGCCATCCAATCAGGGAACTTTGTGTATGACCCAGGTTGAAAAACTATAGAGGACCTTTCACATTGACACCTTAAATAACCCTTCTTTTTTACCGACTCTGATGAGGTCCCCTGTACTTTTCACACAACCACTCATTCTGGGTTTTTAGTGGTGATGTGAAACGGGTACTAATTAATATAATGGTAATGACTAACCATATAAGACCATTAATCATTTGAACTTTACACAAAACTTAGCTTTTAGCCCATCAATTCTTTTTTCTGTCCTTCCATTGTTAGAGTACTTGGATTATTTACTTTTTTACAGCTAAGAAAGAAATAAAGATAATTATTCTATCATTGTGAATTTATGGGAAATCACTACAGTTCTAAAATTAATTACATTCCAGACTCACTGATAGGTATAGTAAACGCACTTCGCAAATAGGCACAATCACCTGCAATAACCTCTGTCACTTTTATTTCTAAAGCTACTAATGTTTACAATTAATGTTAGCCAATCTTCCGACCTGCAACCTTACTAATTAGATGTGTACATGTGCGAGTGGTAGCTTCCAGGAGCAAGTGGGAAGTTTTGAGGGGATGTCCCAGTGCTCCTTTAGGGGTATATTTACAAAGGTCGATTTTGCTAAACTCCCGGGACTTAGCAGGCAGTTATGAAATCGCCTTATTCACTAAAGGCAAAGTCCTGGGACTTTAGCCTTTAGCAAAATTGACCCAGCAAACATTGCTGGACAGAAATCGTCCAGATGTTTGCCATTCAAAAAATAGCAATCGCCGTATTCACTAAAGGCGAGTTGAATAAATCGCCTTTAGATAGACGGCAAAGCGCTTAGAAACAAAACGCCTTGTGTGTGGGGCGCTTTCAATGAAAGAACCCCACACTGTACCAGAAAAACACATGTCAATCTATTTGACATGTGTTTTTCTGTTTCCCAAATGCCAGTGCAGCATGTCTGGAATGTTTAGCATGGCTGCGCTGATAGAACTACAAGCATTGCTGAGCCTTGTAATAATATCAGCGTCAGCATGTTAAGTCTTCTAAACATGCTGCGCTGTCTCCGGTGCATGAAAAAAAAAATAATTGTGAAATACATTGTGAAAAAAACATACAGTAATACATTAATATACCTCTGTGGCTAAAATAAACATTTATACTGCATAATAATGCCCCCTAATGTGTTAAATTACCTCCGGTGGCCACTGTGTTTTATACTAAATGTGTTTTTATTTTTACTTTTTTATTGGAGCACGAAATGAATATAACATACAAATAGCAGATTAAACAGTTCAACATCAGCATATACATATGACTCATGTTACATACCTTTGCTCATTGTAGTAGCTTGCATCCTAAGTGAAACAGCTTGCAAACATAAGTGAGTTTGAAACAGAATCAGGTGAGTTAGAACACAGAAGCAGGTGCACAAATACTAACACTACTATTAATCATTATTATTTTTACTTATTATTATATAGTTACTAGTTTATTCACATTATTTAACTTATATCTTATCTATTTATCTCATACATACTTAGGGCCAGATTCATTAAAAACGATTTTGGGCTGCGATTTCACACCGCAGTCCATCACGGCGATATTGCCGTGATTTTTTTAAAAAAAATTCCGAATTCATTAAAACGAATGACTTTTTGCAATCTCTGGCGATGTTCTGTGATTTTTAAAGGGCTAAATCGCGGTGATTTTCAATATAAAACCACCGCGATTAGCTCTTTAACAAATCGTGGCAAATCGCGTGAGATAGAAAAAAACCTAAGTGCTGCATGGCTGAAAGCCTTAGCCATGCTGTACTGATCGAACTACAAGGATCAGCAAAGCTGACCGTTGTAATTCTATCAGCACAACATGGTTAGACTTGTAACCATGCAGTGCTGCGTGTAGTGTGTTAAAAAAAAAAAAAAGAAACACCCACAAAACATACATTAACCCCTAAAATCATGAAATAGAATATGCATGTAAGAAAAATATTTCCTAACTAACAATGGCCCAGATCCAGAACAACGCTTGTGAGCGAATTTACCCGTGGCAGAGACATAAAATCGCCTTTTGGTAAGTACTGCGCATGCGCACCATAGAAAATACGCACAGTAATGTAGCGTAATTGTGAACGTATGGGCCATTCACGTATGTGTCAAGTAAATACTTACGTGTGGGCGTGCCAATTTTACGTGAGTCTAAAATACGTCTGAAATACGTTAAGTATTGCTCCCCCCCTTGGCCCTAGATCTACCCTCATTAATAACTTCCTCACCCAGGTCAACCTCCCCTCCCTCCATCCTGACCAGGTTGCTTCATTAAACGAAGAAATTTCGCTAGACGAGATCTCCCTGGCAATAAAAGCACAAAAAATAGGTAAATCCCCTGGTCCTGATGGATACTCTGCAGCTTACTACAAGCGCTTTGCTCCCCTATTGCTCCCTCACCTCCACTCTACGTTTAATGCAGCCCTGTCTGGTACCCCCTGGCCTCTTGAGACGCTGGAGGCTAGGATAATAGTAATACCTAAGGAGGGGAAGGACCCTCATCTTTGTGCGAGCTGTAGGCCGATCTCCCTCCTTAACATAGATATAAAGCTTTACGCTAAAGTACTGTCTACCAGACTGAATGTTGTACTGGCCTCTCTGGTCCACTATGACCAGGTTGGCTTTATACCGGGTAGGCAAGCCAGAGACAACACTCGGCGAGCCCTGACCCTCATACATGTAGCTAAAGCACGCGGCGCCCCCTCGGTGGTCCTGTCCCTGGACGCTGAGAAGGCGTTCGACAGGATCTCCTGGGACTTTATGGATCAAGCCCTGCAGAGATATGGCCTCTGCGGCCCCTATTTGGAGGGCATCCGGTCCTTATATTCGTGTCCCTCTGCGAGGGTGATGGTAAGTGGCTCCCGCTACTACACATTAGCAATGGTACCAGACAGGGCTGTCCCCTTTCCCCTCTAATTTTTGCCCTGGTCATTGAACCCTTAGCAGCGGCCATTCGCCAGTCACCAGACATGTCGGGTATCCAAATTGGACCTCAAGACTACAAGTTATCCCTTTTCGCGGACGATGTGCTGCTTACCTTGACCAACCCACGTATCTCCCTACCAAACCTGTTTACCACCCTGCAGCGGTATGGCCAGCTATATAAATATCAATTTGTCTAAATCCGAAGCACTCCTTCTAAACACCTCCCCATTGGAGAGCCAATACCTTACAACTACCTTCCATTTTAAATGGCAACGTTCTAAAATGCGGTATCTGGGCATATTCCTGACTAACTCCTACCACTCGCTGTATGCAGCCAATTACCCTGCCCTCATAGACAAGCTCAATTCTGAACTATACTCCTGGAGACACCTACTGCTGTCGTGGCTGGGCAGGATCATAGCGGTCAAAATGACTCTCCTCCCCAAGCTGCTATATTTTTTCCAAACCCTTCCTGTAAAAGTCCCGAATGCTACTTTTGCCTCCATCCAACGTTCTTTGGTTAGGTTTATATGGAACCATCGCCCACCCCGAACTCGTTTAGCGCTGCTTAAGAAACCTACTGCCCAGGGAGGTAGGGGTTTTCCGGACCTTAAACTCTATTACCAGGCTTCCCAACTAAGCCACATAGTAGCATCATATGCGCCCCAGGGTAGATTAGCTTGGGTAGATATTGAGTCTACTTACCTGGGATTGTCATCGCTATCGTCCATTTGGGGGGTCCCGCGAGCCGATCGCTCACCCTCTATGCTCTCTTTGCCCACGACTGCTCACTCTGCCTCCATTTGGGACTCGTGTAAACCCCATGTAGCTTCCCCCCCATTGATTTCCCCCCTATCACCTCTCTGGGATAACCCTGCCTTCCCTCCAGGACAGTCAAAAGCCTTCTCTCGCCCGTGGAGGCGCCTTGGAATTCGATGTACTCAGGACATCAGACCCAAATCCTTTCCACTTCTTTCAACTCCGGCACTATTTGCTCTCTCTCTCGGCGGAGGCCCGCCTCTCTTCCCCCTCTGCATTTGAAACTCTCTGCTTGATGGCCCCCCTCCGCCGGGGGATGATTTCAGCCCTTTATGCCATCCTGTTGGAAGCCCATGTGGGGCCCCAGGATAAACATGAAAGAGACTGGGAGAGAGATTTGGGCCCTTGCCTTGATGAGGACGAACCCTGGGACGACGTCCGCCTAAACGTAGCTAAATCCTCCATATGTACTAAGATTAAAGAGAAAGCATACAAAATCTACTATAGGTGGTACCTCACCCCCGAACGTCTCTCAAAGAATTTTCCCTCCTCTTCCCCCCGGTGTTGGCGTCGCTGTGGAGAAGTTGGATCGTTCATTCACGTGTGGTGGACCTGCTCTACTTTAACTCCATTTTGGGATATGGTACATTCCCTCTTAATGACCCTCCTTCCCTGCTCGCCTCCTAAAAATCCTTGGATCTTCCTATTATGTTACCCCATCCCTGACACGGACGCCTCCTCCCGTAAACTGGCCTCCCATGTTTTGGTTGCAGCCAAATGCCTCATTGCTAAAGCCTGGAAACAGCCAACCCTCCCCTCCTTGCGTGCTCTGACCTCGTATATCTGGTTTGTCGCAGGCATGGAGAGAATGACGGCCTACTTGAAGGGCACAGAGGAAGCCTATTATAGGGTGTGGTTCCCTTGGTTCAATTTACAAGGTCCTGCCCAACTCCCTTCGGGGATAAACTTATTACCTAGGTAACCATGAGACTCTTCTCCTAACCTTTAACCGTGTATCTCCAGTGACTCACCCATACCCATGCTCATTTGTGCAGTGATCTCCCCCCCCTTTTTTTTCCTTTTTTCCATTAGTGATTACCACTATGCTTACTGACTGCCGTTATAATATTCACACTGTTGGAATAATCTCAAAAATGCTATAGCAGCTTCTGTATGTTTATTGTCGATGTGACTTTCTGTATAATTGCTGCTTTAATAAAAGAAAGTTTAAAAAAAAAAATACGTTCAAGGGGTGTGCCTAGGGGAGTGTATAGAAGGTATGCACACAAAAATACGCTACGCAAATAAACGTACGGCAAACGTAGTTCTGGATCAACCCCATTGTACTTAATATATACTATGTTGTCCATCCCTACCCTGTATGTCTGTACTGTATTTTGTTGTATTATGTATGGCGCTGCGAACACCTTGTGACGCCTTATAAATAAACGATAATAATAATAAAAAGTCAGAGAATTTGTTACTTACATCTGCAGATATATGATAAGCCGCCAGCCACTTAAAAGACTTCTCTGTTTTGGTCCTAACTCTAAAACTGTCAAGAGTCCCAACTTTGGATCATATATCATGTATTTTTAAATTGAGAGCTCATCCCCGGCAGAACACCTGCTCTATATTACATTATAAATTGATTTGAACAACCTCCATTTTGTGTATTTGTTTTAAAGCTTGTCTGGGATAGCAACTGACAGGGGGTGCTATCTTAGAGTAGCTGTTTTGGAGACATGGGGACCTCTGCTGGGGGTAAGCTCTCAATTTAAAAATAAATGATATATGACCCAAAGTAGAGGGAGAGGGGCGGTGGGTGGGATTGAAAAGGGTGAGAGTGCCAGAGAAGTTCCTTGCCACCTGGCAAACAGGTGGCACACGCAAGGAGAGTCCCCACCTTTACCACAAACAGATTCTTCCCCACCTTAACCACAAGCAGATTCTAATATATTTTATGAGAAGGGGCGATATATATTGCCTGCGTCCAGAAGACTAAACTAAGGTAGAGAAAGTGACTAAAAATTGTCTTGATTTTCACTTAATGGTGAGGGTCTAAGTCATTTAGCTTAGATTGCATGGTTAGGTGTATGGACTTGAATGCCAACCAATACAACCAGGTATCCCTGAATCGTTCATAGCCTGTCCCAGGGTCTGAGATCAAGTCGTCCATGTCTAGATAGTAGTCTGTCCTTATTAGCCATTTTCGAATTGCTTGCCTCAGGAGAGATCATTTGTATTGAGAGATAGAGCACTCCTGAAGGTTGAGGGAGGTTGAAGGTTGAAGATCAGGGAGCATGCCCTCTAGTAATAGGTAATATATAGAGAAAACTATGGCCCAGATTCACACCCCCGGACGTAATGTGCATACGTCCGTAAATTACCGAGAATAGCTACTACACATGCGTAGTTACTATTTAACGTAATCTACGTATCGCTTTATGTAGATTGCGGTATTTAGGACCGCTTATACGCAATCTGCATAACGAAACGACACATAGATTATGTAAAATAGTTACTACGCATGCGTAGTAGCTATTCTCTGTAATTTATGGACGTATGTACAATACGTTCATGGGGTGAATCCGGGCCTATGTGTGTAGGATGTTGCTATGCCACGCTGAGGTGCTCAAAAGGAGTCTGTGGAGTTTGGAAGTGAACAGTCCCTATAGACATTGTGAAATGGCAAATCTGGATATATCGCCAGTAGTCTCGGCCAGGGAGGTTCCACTCCAACTTTAGATCTGGGAGGGCGCGGAGGTACCTCCACTCCAAGAGATGGCCTACCCGGAGCAACGCGCTCTACTGCCAGTGGCGAAAGGATCTAAGATCACTAAAAAAGGGTGACTGCCAAAGATGTCATTACAGGCATTTAACAGTAGGGGTGATAACAATGCTTTTTTAAATGCTTTGTAATAGTTTATGGCGAAGCCATCTGGGCAGGGCTTTTCACAGAGGGCATAAAGGTAATGGCCTGGTCTTGCTGAGTATCCATAAAGGGAAGTTCCAGCAAGAGACTAGCCTCCCGCTGCAATTCTGGGTATCCTGTCTCCAGTAGGTAGGAATGAATGAGGGAGTGGTGCTACAGGCCAGAAGAGGATGGAGTTTGTCTTTGGCTAGTAATCTTGTAAAAAGTTTGGAAAGAGGTCTCTGTGAGAAAACAACCCATTTTGTATCACAGATGTTTGGAAATGGAGACTGCACAGCTAGGTGCTTGCTTTTATACACCTGTGGCAACGAGTTTGACGGAAATACCCAAATCCAATACTTAACAGTTGTGGCAAAATACACGTTCATTACATATGTTAATTCTGTTTTAACTACTTGAAGTATCTTTATGCTTATCATCAGTCAGCAGAGGTGCACCCAATATTAGCTTCTCTGTATCATTAAGTTGTAACTCTTCCAGAGGTCACCTGTTCCTCATGCATGGTTTGCTGTTTGCGCGGAGACTAGTTTTTCAGACAGCGTTTGAAATCTTGCAAGGTTACACAATCATTGTAAAATCTGATGTGCAGAATTTAACCATGAACATCCTATACCTTATACATCCTATATCATATACATACCTATTGTGGACTTCATTACTGGTCCTGCAGATGGGGACAACAGCATTGATCTTATTGGAGATCTCATCCCATATATGAGCTTTAACCCATGCCAATAGCTGCCTGATGGGGTGGTGCAACCTCTACATCACAAACTACACCAGCAACTCAACCTCAGTGTGACTAAAGTTTAGCTGGGGCTGCTTGGAGGACACTCAGCTAGGGCCTGGTCTATTCCATCCATATCAGACATATCCAGTTATATGTACAGATTTTGATATTCTATATTGAACTTATCTCCAAGTTTTACGTTTGTGGCGTTAAAACTTGAAAAAGTGCATCTTTTATCGCATCTGTAGAGGAACGCAACACACATCAGTGCGTCTATAGCTTGCAGAACATATGCATGCAATGATGTGTTATGCAAATGTTTTTTTTTTAAAAACCAACAGACAAACAGACTTCTGGATATGAATTGTATTTTTACGCTATTGGTACCATGTTTTAGATTAAAATATAAAATTGTGATTTGGAAATATCTTTAAATAAAATTGTAACATTCGAAAAAGTGAAATCTAAAAGCTAGCATAATAACTTTGGTTTTCTAAAAAGCAAATAAACAAATCATCTTATATGAATGCAAATAAAAAATTTTCACCAGATTATTAATTTGTAATTTTCTACAGTAATGGGAACTTGATTAGAACCACATTTTTATAATGTGTGATTATTTATATGTGCGTAAGATAACAGTCGAGGAGACACACACATGTAATTAAACACAATTAATATTA
Source organism: Limnodynastes dumerilii (assembly GCA_011038615.1). Classification (NCBI taxonomy): domain Eukaryota; kingdom Metazoa; phylum Chordata; class Amphibia; order Anura; family Limnodynastidae; genus Limnodynastes; species Limnodynastes dumerilii. The sequence goes on from WWET01001989.1 coordinate 53,545, forward strand.
TAAACGCAAGAGGTGCATATACTTTTTAGCTTATAAATAGTGTTAAAAAAATAATTCAGTTCCGATTCACAACTCTAATTTCCATTTCTGACGCAACCGACTGACGTACAGTAATTATGCAATTATGTGCAGGGGTTTAGGCAGCGATTGTGCATGGAAGCAAGAGACCAGTTTTCAATTTTTTTTTTTATTTTTTTTTGACAAGCTCTAACAGTTTTTAAGGAATTCTTTCCCCACTATTACACTTTTTTTTACTTAATGTAAATTATTTGAAAATGGTCTATTGGACTAATATGTTATATGGGTGACAATTTTTTTCTGGTATATTGAGAGTTGCAACGTCATCGGCAGTGGTGTATCTAGGGGTCCAAGCTCCTCCGGCAATGTAAGGAAATTGAAAACTCTCCCCCACATATTACATCCTCTCTACAATGCATGAAACGTGCACCCCATATTACATTCTTCCTAACACACACACACACACACACACAGTGCACCCACACCTCTTATCACTTACACCCATATACACACACACACACAGTGTACCCGTACCTCTACAGGCACACAAATGGCTCCCGTTGTAATACACACAGACATACACTGCACCCTGTAATACACAAAAACACACACTGCACCCCCTGTAATAAACAGACACACACACTGCATCCTGTAATGCACACAGACACACACTGCACCCTGCAGTTCATGATGCTGATACCTCTGCTGGGCTGCAGTCAAAGGGACATTTCTATCTGATCTACTTCCTGGTTGCTGGTGGCAGCGCCTTCCTCTGGCGAGTGCCATCAGTTTTTCTAAGCAGCGTTCATAGATAACTATGGGCTGAGACATGAATCAGTTTATGATAGCTTGAAAGTTTGTTTCAAAAAATGTCTGCCTCCTCAATGTATAGGTGATGAAATTTCCTTCCTTTATTACTTGTGTTTATTTTCTTCTTTCCAGAAATTATTGCTGGTGGTGTTGATATATATTCCAATCCACAACTCTGTTTCACTGATACTATTAACTGGAGAGACATCGTACGAGCTCCAAATGCTACTTTTAGAATTGGAGCTAATTCTAAAAATTGTGAGTCTTACTTGTGCAAAACACAAACTCTGTTTTTCTTATACCTAACACTCTTCCTTTAAAAAAGTTTTCAGTTCTCAGTAACAAATAGGATGGTATAGATAAGCACTATCAATCCTTATGCAACCCCCCCTTCCATAGACACTTGAATCCACCATTTTACATTCCTTGCTCACTAGCATTGAATCCACCATTTTACATTCCTTGCTCACACATTATTGTAGATCAGTGGTTCTCATCCTTTTTTTCTGAGTACCAGTTACCCGCTTAGGTATGAGGGACCAAATTCAGAGATCTGTTTTTTAAAGGTACACAATTATACGCACGCAGGTAGCAAGGCAACACCCATGACACCCCTCTCACACTGATGGGTTGTCGGGTTGACTTCCAAGTGCCATAGGGCACCCTTATGTCTACGTGTGTAGTTACGGGCATACATCAAGGTACGTACGTGCGTATCTATCTAACCACAAATGCCCATTTAAATGCACCCCCCACCCTGTCTCACGTAACTTTGAACGTACGGATTTCAACCACGCCCCTCCGCACGTATGTCCCCAAGTGCGATTCATAACTAAGTGCCTAATGGACTTCTGTGCGTAAAAATTTACGTAAATAGCGTAAATAAAGTTACTACGCATGCGCAGTTGTTCCGATCCTAAAAATAAGTAAGCAACTCCACGTGAAAAGGGATCTCTGAATCCGGTCCGAGGTCAAGTAACACCTTTTATTGATCCTAATTAAAAACAGACATCACAGTCCATAAAGAAGAACCCTGGTGAAAATATTGTGCATTATGTCAGCCACAATGTATAGATTGTTTCTATTATAATGTATGGGATACAGATCAGTGTGATCAGTAATATTTATCATATAAATGTTCCATCTTTGCAAATTATAATCAACTTTCAAAACTGACCCTATATTAATTATTATATCTTTATACATAAATGTTCATAAAATTTAAATGATAATGACAATAAAAACCACACAGATAAGGCCTAGTCAGGGAATTGAACTCATGACTTCAGAGCTGTTAGACATAACACTCACTGAGCCATCACGCTGTCCCAATATTATTAATATTTCAGGCCTCTGTAGTGGAATGTCAATATTTCTTATGAACTGCTGAACATTTGCTTTATAATCTGATGCAGGTGAGCCTTGTCATCCTTCCTGCAATGGAAAGTGCTGGGGACCACAAGAGGAAGACTGCCAGAAATGTGAGTGGTTCAGTGTTTGTATTACTATTTTATTTATATCTCATTATCACTGCATCTATCTCCTGATTGTGATGACTTATGCACAGCAGCTTTGCTTATATCAATATTCTTGTTTTACAGGTCAGTGACAGTTTTAACAGATATAATAAGTTCTGTATTCATTATTTGGGTAATAGAGCACACTCACTGAACCACAATCACTGTATTGGCTTCCACACGTAGCAATGGTGAAAGTGATTATGGATTTATATTTTTTACACACAAGAAAAATACTGACTGCTTTTGAATTTACAAGAAATCCGTTTTGTATTTTAACTCTTGGGCTCCACCCCGTAATCTCCAAGATCTGCATGTGTCCACACAATCAGTGTAACGTGCGGATTGTAACTGGACCTACTTACTGCATATCAAGAAGTAAAATATCTGATGATCAGACTTATGTCTCAGTAAAATATTTTGTCTCCTGTAATATGATTATATTATTACCATAAACAGATCTCTGTCTTAATGGAATGTATCTTTATGCAGTGACAAAAACCATTTGTGCACCACAGTGCAGTGGACGTTGCTATGGGGAGACCGTTACTGAATGCTGCCATGTTGAGTGTGCAGCAGGCTGCACAGGATCAACAAACACTCAGTGCTTTGTGAGTATCACTCTGTGAATTATTTCAGAGACCCTTTTGCATCCAGCACTCTCTCATATACATAACGGTCTGCTTTCTATTACAGTCATGTCTACACTTCAATGATAATGGAACCTGTGTCCCACAATGTTCTCAGCTCCTATACAACCCTGTGACCAATGACATGGAATATGGCCCTGATGCCAAGTACCATTATGGAGGAACATGCATCAAGAACTGTCCACGTATGTATACTTTCCAAAGAAGGAGGATACCAGTCATGGCTGGAAGCAGGTGTGAGCGGTGTCAGCAAGATTTCAAGGTCATCCTAACCCCAGAAATATAAAAGGGAAGATAAGTGCAGGTGGGGGGGGGGGGTGTATTAGGATGACAGGTGGGGGGGGGGGGGTATTAGGATGATTCCAGGATCAGTGAGCTATAGTAAGTAAAACATGGAGTTAGCTTTTTAACTATTGTTAAGGGTATATATGACAGAATGCACCTGAAGCAAGAGATTGTTGATGTTTTTTCCGTTAAGGCAGTTTAGAAATATGGCATTGGAATTATGTTCAACTAATTTTTCCAGCGATTTGACATTTTTTATAGGAGGACATAGGAGCATAGTAAGGGGGTCAGGCTGTATATATGTGTGTGTAAACACTGGGAGCTGTATGCTGAGGGGTGATTTTATCCACAGTAGGAACAGGAACAAAATTACACTGGGAACAGAATGTGACACTTAAGGGCATTGCTGCATAAATGGACCAATGCTGTTTCCAAATAATGTTGGATAACGTTTGTAGAGCATGGAGGTGGGACCATATGCCATCTAGCATTTGGAAGCATTTGGAGGTAGTTATTCATGATTGGTTATGTATCTAAATTTCTTATTGGCTGATCCAGAGGGTCTAAAATTATATGGTAAATGCAAGGGGATTCAATATGTTATTTAAGAAAACCTATAATTTATATGTACTGTAAGGAAAAGGTTAGGGCATATAATATATTTATTATAACTCATGAAGTGTTCTGTGAGCAAAATGTCAGGAACTTGGGTAAACTTATTAATGAGTTAATATTATCCTACTGACCTGTATATTCTAGGAGACCATGGAGGGATAGCCAGTTTGTCACCAGTAGTAAGAGCATCATTAGTGTCTTCCCACTGCTTAGTCCTTTGATTGGTGTTACATGACCCAGGAGCTGGTGGATGTAACCAGGCAGGCCTGTAGGAGGTCTTTTTGTTGTCCCAAATGAACTCCCTACAAAGCCTTTACACCTCCCTGAGGAAGGATCTTGGTACCTACACAAAGACAGTTTGAAACATATGACATATATGGTGTAGAGTCTTGTTTCAAAGGGCCTGATCCACAGCTACTGCCGCCGTCGCTAGTACGGCGGCCGTAGCTGTAATGCGCATGCGCCGGGCAGATCTATGATCGGGATGTTACGCTGAGCGCTACAGCGCTCAGTGTAACATCGTAGCTCTGGATCAGGCCCAAAGAGTTTAGAAGGGTTTAGGGGCATCAGACAATTAGGAAAGTTGCCATTTTATTGTCATGTTTATGATCATTGTTGACAATAAAGATTAAATGGAATGATGGTAATATCACATTATAAACTGAGATTTGTGTGTTTTGGGTTTTTAGATAACTTTGTGGTGGACCAAATGTCCTGTGTTCGCGCTTGTCAGAACAACAAGATGGAAGTGAATAAGAACGGTGTCAAGGTGTGTGAACCATGTCTCGGGCTGTGTCCTAAAGGTACTGAGAAATATATGCATTGCAATAATCTCAAAATTATGAACTTTTTAACTTATCAACATAGTATTAAAAGTAGGAGAGAAATGTAACTTCTGTGTCTCACTCCTATTTTCTAACACTATAATTTAAACATTTTTTATTAGACTATGGACTTTTTGGCATATACAACTAAGCAGTCACAATTTCTAACACTTAGTCACAAGGGACCAGATCCAGACTGGAAACAACATGATTTCTGCATTCAAGGATCAGGAAATGACAGCATTATGTGGGTTCCATTGCCAGGTACGGATCTGGATCCTCTTGATCCAGACTTCTGTAATGGAAGCGTTTCTAATGGCAGGGCAGGATGCAGATGTCCCAAATTATAATAAAAGTGGGGAGAGGATATATATTCTAAGTGTACAGTAAAGGCATGCTAAGGCTCTTAGGTCCGTATTCAGATCACAGATCTGCGTAACGAAACGATATGTAGATTATGTAAAAAAAAATTACTACACATGCACAGTATCCAATTTTGGTAAACACCGGATGTATATACAATACGTCCGGTGGTCTGAATACGGGCCTTACACCCTATCCAGATTTCTGAACCTCCTACATTTGAAGTAAGGACGAAAATTTAAGGTCCATGAATTTTAATTCATTGCTCGTGGGGAACTGGCCTCCACTCACCGACTCGGTTGCTCTGAACACAGTGGAATTGGTGATCTGGATCAGATCCTAGGATAATATGTTACCAGTTAATTCATATCTGAATAGTAACCACTTTATTCATATCTCAGTAGTAACCAATTCATTCTACCTAAATAGTAGAATTAATAGTAATAATTACCAACTCTATAGACATTTTACATTAACTTATAGAAGCATTAAAAGCCGATCTGCGCATGGGCCGGACAGATGTTGCCCGGCGTTGCTACGGAAATGCCCGATCGTGGATTTTTTGTTGGAAATATTAACAGACGAGGAAAAAAAGTACAACAGTTCTTTGAGGTTTGGGAGGCATACATGGAGATTTTATCTGTCACCACTAAAATGAGAATTCATATTGCACTCCAACACACTATGTGGTGCGGCATAAGATGTCTAGATTGCAATCCCCCTCTTTCTAGCCTCAGTGAGATGTGTAGGGACATGGCTCCTCTCCAATCCCTTCAACATTATGACAGCTATTCTATGCTACATTGTTATTCTAGGCTTTTTGTTTACTGAAACTATTGTTCCGAAGCTTTGTGCAACTTTTCAGGCACACGTCTATGAAACTTATCTGTTACACTGTTGCATATAATTATTGTAACGTGTTTTGATTTTAATAAATATATCACATCATGTTCACAGAGCTTTTGATATGGCCATGTTAATATAAAATCCATACACACTGCCAAACTCCTCCAAGCTTGTGTAGGATGGGGCCAAGAGATACAAACGCGGGATTGGAATGTACAAAATTACATTGTCAGAAAATTCTGATAATTTAATCTCAAAATGGCCCACTTTAATTACGAAGAACACCAGCTAGGACTGCAGGGCATGCAGCAATGGATCTATACGCAAGTTAAATAACGGAGGAGAGAGGAGACACCCCATCTAGCACTACATTCCATCACAATAGTCTCACCTCATGAACCATTAATCAGTAAAGCAGTGGATTCATATTGATAGAAATAATCAAAAGCATAAATGGTGGGTCAAATTGCCTTAAGAGCAGAACCACACGCAAGTGAGGTCAGGCCACTGATTTAAACACATTGGGGTAGATCCAGAACTACGTTTGCCGTACGTTTATTCGCGTAGCGTATTTTCGTGTGCGTAAATTCTATACGCTCCCCTCGGCACACCCCTTGAACGTACGTATTTTGTCAAAATACGCTTTCCAAACCCTACCTTAACTTTTGCCAACGTAACCGCAGTGATACGCACACGTACGTATGGGCAACACGAATTTACGCAGCTAAGCGCGCCCATACTGTACACTTTAAATACAAACCCCCGCCTACTTAATTACTCAACGTAATTCTTAATTACTCAACGTAATTCTGACGTATTTTGGACAGTCACTCCTGGGGCTCCTATTAGCAGTCACTGGGATCCGCAATGTGAGTCCAAAGTGATGGGTGCTGTAGGGATTTCCTCTGCTCAGGAACACACAAGTCTCTGTGTTGTTGGTCTCTACGGACGCTGCCACTGGCTCCTTCTGCAATACGGTGGTAAAGGTAAGGATAAGGTAAAGGATTCTGTAATCCGGCTTCTCAGCTCATGGTGTCCTCGTTGCCACGGACGCCTCAACCTCGCGCAATGCAGCAACCTCGGCGCCGACGCTGTGTGCACTACAGCCGCGCCTGGGGTATTGATGCTGAAAAACAGGGTGCACTAAATGGTAGAGAGCTCTCTCCAACTGTCCTACGCATTTCACCTTGTAGAAAGGCTTCTTCAGGGACACAGTCCTGTTCAAAGTACAGCAAAACCGCAAAAGGGGTGGCGAGCTGGAGTAGAAGGGGCGTCGGAGACTTTTGGCAGCAACTTAAAAGGGTGTTGATTAAGGTTGGCTAGCTTTTCCTAGTTATAGAGGCAGCGCGTTGCCTCAACCCATTACAATTACTTGTTAATATTTTTGCGCCAAGGTAATTTTTGGTAACTGCAGCACCCGGTCAAAAATCTCCTGACCACAAGGTCTTTGTTTATAAAGGTTAATGTAATATTGCATAAATTGTGCTAGGGGTCTTCTTAGGGGTCTGCTTCAATTATAGTTATCAAGACTTGTTCAGTGAGGAAGCTCTCTTGATGGTGACACACTTCAAGATACCACTCAAAATGTTTGCTCTGGTGAAGTAGCGGAGTATATCCCGAAGGCTGCAGACACATCTTTTTGAAGGACATCGTATTGTGCATGGGTCTTTTTTGTTTTAGGGTTACATAATTGATAATATGCCCCCGCATTACCACCTTTGAGCACCGGGTTGTCACAATGCTCGTTTTATGAAACGCTGGACTTACTGCGTGATAGGCCGTCTGTCGGCAGCACTCTCCAGCTTTGCCCACAGTGCTTCTTCAAGGAGGTGCCATTCTCAATAGTGGCAGCCTCCTGCTTTGTTTCCGGTCCTCTGGCAATGTGAGTCTGGTGCCAAGCTCAAGTCAAGTCTGTACCAGTCCAGGTCAAGTCAAGTCTGTACCAGTCCTGGTCCAGTCCAGGTTAAGTCAAGTCTGTACCCGGTCAAGTCAAGTCTGAACCAGTCCAGGTCCAGTACAGGTTAAGTCAAGTCTGTACCAGTCCTAGTCCTGTCCAGGTCATGTCAAGTCTGTACCAGTCCAGTGCAGGTCAAGTTAAGTCTGTACTAGTCCAAGTCCAGTCCAGGTCAAGTCAATTCTGTACAGCTCCAGTCCAGTCCTGGTTCAGTCCAGGCCAAGTCTGTACCAGTCCTGGGGCCTCATTTACTAAGGGACGGTTTAAATCGCCCCTTAAAATCGCCCAACATGGCTGGAGTTGAGGGGCAAATTTTTTCCCCAAAGCTCAGGATTTAATAAGGGGTGATTTTGAGGGGCAATTTTTATACTCCAGCGATGTGTAGCGATTAAACTCGAGAGAGTTTATGTTAAACTCTGCTGAGTTTGTGCTAAACTCGCTGGAGTTACTGGCCAAAAAAAAAAGGCTGCCGCAGCAAGCTCTTCACCCTAGGCATGCAGCAGCAAATAGTACTATAAGGCAAAGCATGCCCATATATTGTGGGGCATGCTTAGCCTTATAGTACTGTAAGCGACAGCATGCCAAGGGTTAATGGCATGTTGCCGGCAGCATATTGTGTCCGTTACAGTGTAAATTTTTAAAAAAAATGACATTAAATTTTTAACAGTAAAAACAGCACAATATAAATATAGATTGTACTCACAGTTCTGCTGTCCTGTATGTTGACGGGCGGCGATGTCCATGAAATCCAACCAGAAAATTTTTCTTTGGCTAAAGCTAAGGTTGCTTATGTTATCTCCTTATTGACTGGTCAAGCCCTATCTTGGGTAGCTCCACTTTGGGAAAATCGGATCCCACACTTTCGAGTCTTAAAGTTTTCTTAGCTACATTTAGCACTATCTGCAATGAACCTGGTCGTTCTGCCTCAGCTGCTTCTGAGATCCTCTGCCTATAGCAAAAAGACCTCACCGTAGGCCAGCATGTGGTGCAGTATTTTGGCAAGGTGAATTCTGAGAAAAAGGAGGCTCAGCATTCCATCAATCTGCCTCGTCCTAAGCCATTTGTTGCTCCTCTGGAGCAGCCCATGCAATTGGGGAGTTCCTGAGTAACCCTTCAAGAACAGTTTTGGAGACTTAAGGAGAATCTTTCTTTCTTGCTCTAAGTGTCTGGGAAATGACTACTCATAACCAGTGCAGAGAAGGTCAGCTCACTCCTCAAACCAAAGAGACTATATTTTTCAAGTAATCTTGGTTCATGGATCTGAGTCCACTGAATTCACTGCCCTTTTGGATTCAGGTGCAGTTTAAAATTTTATCTCAGCACAAACTTTCAGGAGATTAAAAATTCCTATGGAGGTTATGTCAATTCCCTCTTTCCTTACTGCTGTGGACAGCAGTCGCATTGCTGGTGGAAACATAACACATCGTACAGCACCAGTAAAATTCAAGATTGGTGCCTTGCATTCCAAGACTCTTTTTTCCTGATTCTCCCTGAAGCCAGTTTTCAAATAATTCTAGGCTTACCCTGGTTACAACTACACAAGGAAAGAAGGAGGAAAGAAGGAGAAAGGAAAGAGAGAAAAAATGAGAGAGATAAAAGAAGAAAAAGGGGGAGATAAGAGAAAAAGGAAGAAGGTAGAGAGTAGAGTTGAACAAAAAGCTCAAGAAAGCAAGAACTTCAGTGCATAAACTGTTTGGAAGCACTGCCCTGTAATGGGGTGCCTTTCCAGGGCAATGAAGATTACCGATCTAGCCAGTAAGCACAAGAGAAATAAGAAAAAGGACACTGTGGGCCTTTACCATGGTGCCCATGATTTCACCAGATTGCACTTATATTCCAAAATGGCATTCCCGGCTATCCGCGCTACAGTTTCAAGTTCACAGACACATGGGGCACCAACAGTTTAACCCCACAAGAGATCACACAGCTGGACTAACCTCTATCAGGGTCTAATCCTTCAAGCCTCAGCGCAGATGCAGAACTCTGGGAGCTGTTTCCCCATGTCCACAACGAGATCCATAGGGAGAGGTCTCACAAAATGGCACTCTTGCCACCAGTGGTCCGCAGGCCCTAGCGACAGAAGGCTCATTAGCAACAGAACCCCAAAGGAGCAGGACCAGCTCCAGCATCACTCTGGGACAAGAAGGAGCATTCTTCAATCAAGCAGCTGAAGAATTCAAGCAACGATCCTGAAGTTGGATGACTTCTAAAATGTGAGTAGAAGTACATTTTTAAAAGATTTTTACATTATGGGACAGTTTTGAAATCTTCAATGAAGAACACTATATGGCCAATGCTAAATCATATGTACTACGAGCGGGGCAGTTCCATTGCCAATTACATCTATCGGCAAATTTGTAGGTATGTTTACTTCTAACGGGCCAACACAATTTGTACAACCCAAGATGATATGGGCAACAACTAAAGAGGCTGGATGATTTGGGCAACAACTAATGGGGTTGGATGATTTGGGCAGCAACTAACGGGTCATGAATATTTCAGACACATACGGGGGACCTATAGTTAAGAATTTGGTATGTAGGTATGCTTTATTTATTTTGGATAGTGAAAACTGTACATTAATTTGCAATGTTAATTGTCACATCATACATTGTTGACAGCGCTGCTTGACATTAACACTTGGCATGCAGATGCTTATAGTACTAAAAGGCACAGCATGCCATGCAACACATGTGCATGCTGTGCCTTCTAGTACTATATGCGATTGCATGCTAAGGGTTAATAGCATGCAGCGCTAAACATTTTTAAAGTGTCATAACACATGTAAAATTTGTTTAACGTGTTTGATGGCAAAGCGACACACAGCAGGCGCTTTTAAATGGCGCTTTTTCAGAGCAAATTGAAGATTGCTATGTCCGTCATTGGAACAATCGCCATGGCGATTATAGAAAACAGTAAATTGCGGCGACTTTAGCTTTAGTAAATACGGCGATTACATAATCGCTACAGAAATCGTGCGATCACTGGCAATTATGTCCACATCGCCTTTAGTAAATATGGGCCTAAGACTCCCTTCCCCGCAGCCTGACCATAAGGCTCCCCTCCCCACAGTCTGACCCTAAGACTCCCTTTACCGCAGCCTGACCATAAGACTGCATAATACTCACCTGTTCTGTGGCAGTTTTTCAGGGGTGCGACAGGTCTGCAGCATCGGTTTCGGAAATAATAAATGGTTAAGTATACTGAAAAATACGTTTGGCATACTTATCCATTCATTAGTAAAACTTTCTAATTGGTAATATTTTCGAAATAGAGAGAGCTGAAAATGAGCTTTTGGCTTTCTGTATTTCGAAAAAAAAAATTTTTTGCAGAGATTGCATCCTCTTTAGCTCTTTTGTGTCTATTTTGAGCATGAACTCATTCTTCCAGATTTATCAGTTCTTCCATGTCACCTTCAGCTATCTCAGTATTTCTGCAGTTTAATTTCCTTTAGTATAACTTTAATTAAAAGAGCAAACATAATATACAAAACAGTTTCACAGAACAAACAGAGTCTGCTAGCAATATCTTATTACAGCAAAATAACAGTGAAATGACATTGGGGTAACATAATTAGGGGGGGGGGGCAGGAGAAAGGCAGGTCACCATCAGAGGAAAAGCTGTGCAGAGTGGAGACACATAGAATGGGACAACAAGGAATCAACCCTGTAATGGAAGGGGAAACAAATGATTTGTGGGCCAGGTTCACATTAAAGCAGGGGGAGTTTGCTGCGTGAACCACAGAGACCAGACTTTGTAAAAGGCCTCCTCTGTGCCTGTTAGGTAAGCAGTCATAATCTCCATGCATGCCACAAACCATATGTACGAGATCAGGGGAGGGGAGCTGGTTGCTTCCAGGCCTTAGCAATAAGGCTCCTGTCCACCGCCAATATATAGGATGTTAATGTGCAAGATCAACCATCTATGTCAGGTATTGGATAGCAAAGGAGATAACCCTGGGGTTCCTGGGGGGCAGGGTGGGTAGGAGGGTATGCATCATGTCCCAGAATGTGCTTTAGGGTCCACAAGTCACTGTGTGTCTGCACAGGTGATATTATATTTTGTGGCTGGAAATGCTGTGGCAGGCATCGGGAGCATAGCCATGGCACGTTCTGGTCGGGGGAGACCCCAGAGGCAGGATAGGGGTAAGTTAGTTTACCAGGAGGGGTAAATAAAGCCACTATGTGACTTAGGAGAGTGGTCTGGTAGTACAGTTTAAAGTAAGGGAAGCCCAGACCTCCTTGTGTTGTGGATATTTTAAACGGGTTCGGGGGGAAGTGGTTCCAAACAAACCGTGCAAGGGTGCATTGGATAGTTGCAAGTATGGCAGGGGGGCCCTCACCAGGAGTGTCTGAAAGAAATATAACAATTTGGGAGGATATTCATTTTGACTGCAATGATACTGCGCAATTAGTAAATCCTATATCTACTCAAGCACTTCCTCTGCTTACTATTCCGACTTGAAAAAGTTCTAAACAAGAATGAAATGTGTTGCCGTATAGATGAGAGCTCCCTGGTCTACATACAGCTGCAGCTAGACAGAACGAACCTTTCTATCTATAAGATTGGAACTTACTCAAACTCACGTGAGTCAGCTAAACCGCATTGCGGTAGTTACATCTTAAATTCAACCCCGAAGTATTGATTATTACACCACCAGTGACTTAAGGATTCCAAAGTCAGACACCGGACCACTTCTCCCCGTGGAGGGGGTGAGTGCTGACCGTGCCTGCAAATAGGAACCAACAGCTGAGCACCAAACATCACAAGGGGTAATTATCAATTTTAATTTCAAGCTTCTACTCACGTGTTCATCTGCTTACCCAAGCTGTTTATGTTACATTCCGTTAGCTGCCCCTCGCGTCTCTGTCCTCCTTCAGCAGCGCTGCACTCACCTGGTCTCCTGGCGCTGCTACTCTGTCCCATGCCGTCAGAACGGCATGCATCGGCTCTCTCCCTCCTTGTCAGCGTCGCGCCAGCCATTTTCCCTGCATACCGTCACGGGGGCGTGACGGTATGCAAATTAGCCATGTGCTGTGGCGCTGGCTATGTTGTTCTGCCGTCCTGCGTCCTGGGGTTTGCTGGGTCATCACCAATCGGCTTCCTCCGCTGCATACCCTATCAGGAACTACCAGCTACTATTTAAGCGCCTCCAGCCATCTCTTCCTCGCCGGTTATAGCTCCAGCTTGTCTGCCTTGCCTGCTCTTTCTCTTCTTCTTATCCTCTTGCTTCTTGCCTTGCTTTTCTCTGATTACTGAGTGCCCTTTTTGTCCCTGCCTAGTTCCTCATTGCTTTCATATTGTGTCATTGCTCTTATCCCTTCCTTCTGTTTTTCCATATTGGTATTTACCCTTTGCTCTCCTGATTGACTGTTTGTGTTATCCCTTTGGGATCATCTGCTTGTGTGACTGTGGTGTGAGTTCCCTTGTTAGTCTTGTGAGTCTGTCCAGTACTGTCTCCCTAGTTTGTCCGTTCAGTGTTTCTTGTTGTTTGTCTAGTACAGTCTCTTCTGTAACTGCTTCTCCCCTTTTACCCGCTGCTTCTCATCCAATTCCCACTTACCCCCATTTCCTATTCCGGGTATCCTCTAAGGTTTGTATCCTGAAGAAGTCTCATCAGCTCCAGTCTATCCCCACCACTAGGGGCTCTAGCGAATACTCCAGACGGGCGCAGGCTCTACATTCTGGTGAGTTTCCCGATTCATCTTATACCTTTTTTCTGTACTGTGCACATACAATCCAGTCCCAAGGGTTCATCATCTCTAGTACTCCTAGGAACCCTAACAGTTTACACATGCTAATAACATCAAGCTACAACTTTAATTGACTTTGCACTTTACTATCAGCCCACGGGTACCTATTACAGGTGGACATTAAACTAACCACCAATACTTTCATACTAATCCGTTCCTATCAAACATCTAGGATATCAAATATCGGTTACAAGTGAAACAGCTTTGCAACAAGACCGGTTCTTCAGAGAGCCAACAATTTATTAATATTGCACGATTTTAGATTTTATTTTACATGTTTTATTGTGATTGGCAATTTGTCATTATATGTATTTCTATATGCTTCATTGTTTTTGAAAAGGTTTATATTAAAATCTATTTCTATATCCATCAGTTTCAAATAGCATTTCAGCCATCCTGGGATATTTATCTAAGATTAAGCTGATTTAGCAATCACAAATTAATTTAAGTGTAGCGCTGATAACCAATTCATTGGTTTTACTTTGTATTCACGTTTTCACAAGGGTTGTCTAGATTTCCCTAACCATCAGCTGCTTACTTACTATATCTATTATATTTCTCCTTCAATTGAAGTTAGCGCTGTCTACATTCCAAATTTTAATGATCCTGCACAGCCACTAGATGATATCTTTGAGAATAAAGATCCCTCCGTATCTTATCTTTGAGCACTGAATAATTGACTTCATACAATGAGCGATAGGACTATGTTAGAGTAATACCGCATCTTCAGACACTGCCATTTAAACTGAAAATGATATCTCAGGTACTGGTTTTCTAGAAGGAGCTTCTGCTTTTGAAAAATTTGATTTATAGCCTAAGCATTGCCATTATTGTCTTAGGATATGGAATAGGTTGGGCAAGATGATTTGCGAGTTTGTTAAGGTTAGAAGGACATCATCAGCGAAGAGTGAAGTTTATACTCCTGTCAGCCGAAACAGACGCCAGATACGTCCGGATATTCTCTTATGGTAGACGCCCGAGGTTATATAACTAGGGCGAAAATTAATGGGGAGAGGGGACAGCAATCTCAGGTGCCATTAATAATGTGGACTGGAGTTGAAGGAGAACCATTTATCTTGATCTTTGCTGAGTGGCTGGTATAGAGAAAGCGCACTCCAGGTAGGAAGGGACCCCCAAGGCCAAATTCTTGTAAAGTCTGGTCCATGAAGTCCCAAAAGATTCTTTCAAATGCTTTCTCTGCATAAAGGGACAGTATAACCATGGGTTCTTCTCCTGTTTTTTAAGCAGTATAGATTAGGTTAATGGTCCGTCTGATATACTCTCTAGTTTGCATACCCAGGATAAAGTTTGCATACCCAGGTTGTAATGAATCAAGGAGGGAAGAACTGCATCAAGTCTGGTGGCCAGAAGTTTCATTTTCTATTTAAGCCAGTACGAGCCTTAACATTACCTATTGGTACCAATCATGATAAACAATGACCCCAAAATTTGTCCCAGACTTCAACTACCCCAAATGGATTTACCACATATTTTATAATCATTCTCCATGTTGGCATCCATTTTGTGAGGCCTTGTAACAGTGCCCAACTTTCATTGTAAATCACCACTTGCCTGTTCTACTGACTTGATCTTCCTTCGCCATTCTACTTGATAGCTCTTATTTGTCCAAATTTAACCGGTGGACAACTTGCTTGCCTTCATCTGTGAATACATGATAGAGGTCAGCCACTTCAACCATCACTCCTATTTGTAATGGTGATAATTCAGGCTCTATGCTCTGGTAATTCAAAAAACCCAATTATATGTGTGCAGAACTGTGCAGGTTCTTGCACAGAAATTCCTCCTTACTCAGAAAGATACAGTTTCCACTGGATTATTGGCCCAGATCCTGGGCTATGGCCAACAAGGAAATTACGCACATTTTGTACGTAATTCCCCTGTTTTGAAGGTTGTGCGCATGCAAAACACATATTTTTTTTCTTGAACGGGTGTCTTTGAATTGCCACCTGAGAATATCAATTCTGATTATCCTCTCTGATTACCCTCTCATCCTCTCACTGCGGTCTATCCCCTGCCCCCTGATCTTCCAAGCTTGACACCTCGCATTTTGCCTTGCGTTCTGTGCTTGCTACACTTATTGTAATTTTGTGATATTTTTATATTCATATTGTATTTAATATGTACTATGCTGTCCCTGTATGTCTGTTTTGTATTTTGTTGTATTTTGTACGGCGCTGCGGACACCTTGTGGCGCCTTATAAATAAACAATAATTATTATTATTATTATTATGTTGTCGTAAACCAAGGACCTGTGCTGGTTTTTAATCTCCAGTGAATCTGTGTCAATCACGTCTTATGAAACAGTGATAGTTCTGCTCCTGTGACAGGTAATGCTGTGCAGTGTTTTGTATCATTATTTCCACAATTTACAAAAACATATTCTTATGGGCACCAGTCTATGGGCTTCATGATACAGGTGGTATATTTCACCATTCCTTCATGCACGTCTAATGGAAGATTACCCCCTTCAAGTGGTGCCTCCAGAGATCTGCCTTCCCTTCATGGAAGGGGTTGTGATATTCTACATTGTATGGTAGTGATGTTGGAGGTGTGTTACTTTGTGCCTCCCTTTGCTTCCCCCCCACCTCATCTGGTGTAGTTTATGATACAAGAGATGCACATTTGGAATTTGTGAGGCTTTAGGCTTTTCATCAACATAATTTTTTGCTATTCTCCTAGCTGTCCCACCCTGTTTTTTCGCTCTTTCATTGCTTTCCAGTGTTTAAACAAATCTGCTGTGGAGATAACATCTATATGATTTGGTACCCCTGCAAATATTCCCCCTAGAAACATCTGTTTCTTAGTCACATTAAACTGTTGTGGCTCCCCTATCTTTGGTGTACCTATCTTTCCTTGTTTGAAGTTTTTGATCATTTCCTGTATAGGACATTATTTTTTCATCTCATCCCCTCCTAATGCATTCATATGTCCCAACATCTCACACACTTTCCATATTACTTTGTCATCAGCATGCACATTAAGCATAGTAAATAGCTGCGCTAACAGAAAGCAACAATTTAGAATATTGAAACAATGTAAGCTGGTTTGATCAATTAGTATACACTTTAAAACTAAATAGTAACAAATTAGAAAACCTGTTAAAACATGGAGTGCAATCTGAATTCTCCGGAGGTAGATAAATTTGTTTAAGTATTTATGCATGCATAAATATTCATATTCATATTCATATTCATTCATATTCATTTGTATCACAGTCAAAAGACTAATCAAGTTCCTCTCGGAATGGGGCCGAGTTCTCTATCAAGCAGTAATATCAGTGTTCTCCTAGTAGATGGAAAAATTAAATTATGAAAAGGATAGAAATGCTCACCAAGCCGGCGGGCGCGGGTCCGCTCCGGCCAGCTGGAGTTATTCACGGCAATGCTTTTGGTCCTGTTGCGTCTTCTCCTATACGCCGTTGCACGGAGGTCCTTTACGAAGAGGAGGCGGCTGGTAGATGGGAGTCATTTACCAAGCCGTAGCCGGAAGGTGGTAAAGGAGGATTTTCAAATGGCCGCTGATAGAACTCCTGTACTCCGTCCCAGAGGCCTTTTTTGGAGCGGAGGTAGTAGGTAGACGGGGCGGTAGTCCAGCTATGGCGGTTTTTGAAGAAAGGTAGGGAGACTTGAGAGATCGGCTGTATATTTCCCACATAGGAGGATAAACAATGATGAGTGCCACGGGAAGTACACCCGTTTTACTGACGCGTTTCATGGCAGCAGGGGCCATTTCATCAGAGGTATTTTGAGTGAGAGGCCTTGCGGGCTTCTTATTGAGTCACCTGTCTGAGACTCAGGTGTAGACTAATTAACTCAGAACGAAACAACCAGCAGTACATTTAACGTTAAAATCGGGTAATATATAACTTTACTACAGAGGCATAAGCTTTTTATAGAATCAAGGTCTAATTAAAAAATAAAAATAAAATTAGAATTAAAATTAAAAATCATTTATTGTATAAATATACCTTTAACCTAATAGGACATTAGTATGACTATGACCGAATAGCACGAAGTATATATATATCAGTTTATTCAATGTTTTCATATATAGTTTGGCTATTGTTATTGGTTGTATCTTGATTAACATTTTAATTTTTGTTTACTAATTTTCCTATATATCTCATGCTATTCTCATTTTTAGGCAAGAGTTTGCGGGCGAGAGGTATATGTATATGGAGCAAAGAATACTCTTATTACATAACAAAAAACATATTACATAGTGTAATTAAAATAAGATAAAATAAAACATTAATAACAGATATATTAAATGGGTATTAGTTAATAAATAGTTGAGTAATAAATAATCAAAGATAATAATAGAAATAATAATAATAATAAAAATAATTAAATCCAGATGTGAAATAGTTGTATTAATATTAATGTATATATGTGTAGCACACATCGATGAACAAATAGAGAGGTCCATTGGCCTCTATATAGGTGACATACACAAAAAAAAATGAATGCATAATATATAGGTGTATAACAATATAATATATAAATACAGTAGAACAGAAGATAACCATATTGATAGTAATAAAGTACAGGGAGGCATGAAACATCTCCCATATCTAAACATTAGGATAAACCGATTAGACCAAAACGGATATATATGTATACATGGATGTAAAATGATACATCTGGTCTTTAGCAAAAGGGACGAAGATATATTATGAGGATTAGTGGAAAGGGGTAGCTACATGTAGAAGGATATTAGTATTGAAACCCAAAATAAATTGGAAGCTCATACATCATAAATAGTCTGAAGGAATGTCTGCAATAATCCTAACTTGCATGTAAAAAAATAAATAAAAATAAAAAAGTATATATGGGCCGCCTCAGAAAAGGTAGAGTCATAGGGCCTGATTCAGAGGCTAAAAATAAGAGCTTAAAGTTACACCTGGGCAAAACCATGTTGATTTCAGGGGGAGTCAAGTTAATTTTATTCTATGCATGCAGGGAGAATGCTTTGCTTTTACTTATTGCACACAGATACCTGA
>WWET01001989.1:94685-106422 GCA_011038615.1 Limnodynastes dumerilii
TAAGCGGCCATACGCTCCTGTGCGAGCGTATGGCCCCTTCCTTACGCTGGCTGAAGTTAGGGTAGCCTTCAGCCGGCGTAAGAAAGGGGCCATACGCCCGCACAGGGGGAGTGTCGAGGAAAGTGAACGCCGATACGCTGTGCTTTAGTAAGCACAGCGCATCGGCGTAGGTCTGGATTAGGCCCCACGTCACTGTGCTCTAGTCCGTGCTGCAGAGCAGACTGGGTAGTCTGCCAGCCCTGAGCACCACAGCCTGCTGGCATCGCTGCTCTCTGGCCAGACCACTCAGCACCACCCTGTCCTTGCCACATAGCTTACTCCGGACAGAGAGTGCCATAGAGGATGAAGGGAGAAGACGATGGCACAGGTATAGTGGAGGACAGAAAGAAGGGTTATATAGACACATAGGACAGAAATAGGGGTTATATAGGCACAGAGGACAGAAAGTGTGGGGGAAGGGGGGAATTATATGTTTATTATATATATTATATCCGCCTGTAACAAGTATGTATATATAGCCAATCTGTCTATCCATCTATCTATCTGTGTGTGTGTCTATGAACAACTGTATATACAAAATATAATATTTAATTTTAATATGGATACACTTATGTTATATCGTATGGTGTCGCAAGGATGCAGTCTGTATTGTACAGTGGTTACTAAGATGCAGTTTGTATTGTATGGCGGTCACTGGGATGCAGTGTCTATTGCATAGTGTTGACTAGGATATGCTTTCTTTTATTGTGGTTACAATATTACGTTCTGTATTTTTTGAGACTTATGGATACTGCAATGTTTACTGGAGTAAAATGATATATTGCAGATAAGTAGGACACAAATTTATAACTTCCAGGGTGGGGAGGGAGGGTAACCACTCTAGCACCTGGTCAGCACATATATAAATAGAAGAGGTTTAGCTTTGTTCCTGGTGGAACTTGAGGGTTCTTTAAATACCAGGGGCTAGATTTACTAAATTGTGAAAAAGGAAAAATGGAGGTGTCACCAATAGCAACCAATCAGATTATAACGGACATTCTCTAGTATGTAATAGGGAAATGAGAACTAGAATTGGTTGATATTAGCAACATCTCCAATGTTTCCTTTCCGCAGTTTAGTAAATCTAGTCCCAGGAGTTAAAGTAGACAATACAAGACAATTCTTAATCAACTATTAAATTTAGTTAAGAATTAAGCAAAATACATGAACAATTCTTATCTTTGGCTGGAAGTTATTGCTTGATAATTTTCAGCTAGGGTTCAGGAGCCCCTATCTCGATTGTGGTTGAGCTGGACAGGTCAAAATAGGCACTTCTGCTGTCAGTCAGTCAATCAATCCTATAGACAAGGTTTGGGAACTAACTTTGTGCTAAGACCTAAATACCCTGAAAGCAATAAAGCAGGAACTCCCTACCTTATTAGAATATAAACATGTTTTAAGCAAGTTAATTGGTACCAGCATGTTTTGGCCTTGTAACAACTGGTTCTACAGAATATTAATAACACATATGTATGAAAGCACTTTAAAAAAGGAGAATGGCAGTCGTATTAGGCTGACCGAACAAAAGTTTACAATGTAGCAATATTGGGTTAAGCTCACCTGCCCAGAGTCAAGGCACCATGTTGGAAAGGGGTCAGGTTCCCAAAGCAAACTTGCCTAACCCCTAAGGCTACTGAATATTTCCATACTGTTGTATTTTTTGCTTGGTTACTCTATACTTATACATTTAAACCTATAGAAAGGTTGCTTTAGAAACCTTATTACACATGTACCTTCCATCTGAATATGCTTAGAAAATTTTTGCTCTTTGCACTATACTCACAAACTTTACACACTGATTTGCATCTTCAGTACCTGTGACTGTAAACTTTACATGTATTTCAAATACATAGGGCCTGATCCAGAGCTACGCTGGGCCGCTCTCCGTAAGCACGGCCAGCGTAGCTCTGGTGCACTCCCCCCGACACTCCCCCTGTGGCCGGTGTAATTATAGACTGTTACGCCGGCTGAAGGCTATCCTAATTACAGTCTGTAATTACGCTGGCCACAGGAGCGTGAGGCCCTAACCCAGCCCTCCCTTCCTAATTTCCCTCCCTCCCCTGCCTACCTACCGTAACTACAGCGTAGTTACGGTTCTCTCAACAAATTTTGTTTTATGATTTTAGTTCATTATTGTTTAATATTTTATTTTAGGGATCCTATAAATAATGTCAGTGCACTGGACCCTAGGAAGCTGAATAATTTCAAAACTGTGCAAGAAATTACAGGTAGGCTTTCACATAATGTGGAAAACATCCAATAACTCTTTGTGTAATAATAGTTGCATATTTATTAGAGATGAGCAATTCGAATTCTGTAAAATCCGACACATTCGAACTTTGGAGTTCCATGTCAAGCCGAGCCATGCATCGGTTCCTCCCACCAAATTTGGATCTGTAATCGAGGCAAAACACCATTTTCACAAAAAATCCGGATGTTTTGAGCCTTATATTTCCTGCTTCCTGTCTGTGACAGGAAGTATCACATGACTGTGATCAGCCATTCACGGAGGGCTGAATATACAGGCAGGCTTGTGGAGACTTTTATTCGTTAAACAACTACAAATTTATTGAGCTGAGTGGAGAAACTGAACAGAATGGGGTGAGTGATATCAGCTGTAGTGGGTGCTAGGGGGTGGAGTTGCTATGGGGTAGCCATCCTCCTGCACTCACCTTTAATCCAATCCACCCTATTAGCAGCTCCCCTGCAGCCCCGCTGAAGAAACAGTCCTAACATGCCTTTGCTGGAGCTACACACAAGGTAAGAAAGATCACAGCTCAACTGTCAGGGACCCAGGGTCCCACCTACACTGGCCCTGGGACGTTTTGGGTAGCCCAGAAACACCCCCAAAATGATTATTTCATAAAAAAATAAAGAAAACAATCTATTAACTTGAAAAGGCATGGCTTTGTGGGTGCCGTGAAAAGGGGCATGGCTTAATTGGCTTGTTGGCTGGACAGACATAGAAGAGGATTCCCACCACAGAGCAGTTACCATAACAAGGGAGCAAGTTTCCCTAAACGTTTTACATATATCCATCAGTGTCACACACACAGAGGTTCCCATAGTCATGCACAAAGGCATCTATAGTACCTCCGTACACTGTACCAATAATGTTGATGAAGTTGTACTCATAACTTATCTAAGCAGACACTATTCTGTTACTCATACAAGTGCTAAAAGCCATTACCCTTTAGGGCCAGCTTTACTAACCTGCAGGTTTACAAAAGTGGAGATGTTGCCTGTAGCAACCAGACTTTCTTTTTACATAATAGAAAATGTCAGCTAAAATCTGGCTGGTTGCTATGGGCAACATCTCCACTTTTCCAAACCCGCAGCTTAGTAAATCTGGTCCTTAGTCTGCTAAAAAGTACTAGAAATATACTGGTTAATAGCAGCTTCTATATTCCTCACCTTGCAGCAATTCCTGTTCACACTTTTTCCTCTTTATTTATACAATTGTTTTTAAACATTTTACAAAATATAGCATTTATATAGCATATATATATATATATTACTGTGGAAGGGGCCATAGATATTGTCATGTCATATGTTATATAACAATAGAAATACATGAGAATACATTTGACATATGTCACCTCAACCTCAATCTTGTGATCTGTGAGGTTGTCCACTTTGACTAGGAATGACTGCAAATTAATGTTATTCAGATTAATAATGCTTTAGGAGAAAAATACATAAAAATTGCTTGATTTCAGCATTTTTTTTAGCAATTTAAAATAAAATACAGATCAAAAACCAAAACATTTCTTTTAAAAAAAACAAAACACAATGAAGATTTAGAACATAAACCAAAAGACGTGGGTCGGTGCTCATCTCTAATAATTATGTACTTCTCACTCATTAGGATACCTAAACTTCCACTCTTGGCCAACAACTTTGAATGACTTCAGTATCTTCTCCAGTCTTACTACCATAGGAGGACGAACTCTCTTCTTGTGAGTCTTTATATATTGAAAACTAAATATTTCTATGCATGTGACATTGATTTCTGATTAAAGCAGAGTTTGAAGTGAAGGTGTATATGGTGGTATTCCACACCACCACTTCTCCCACTCGTTTGCACTAAAAAGCTGTAAATCTCCATTTACTTCTATTATTTCTGTATTTCCATACCGCCACTTTTAAGTTTCCACTTCGACCACTGGATTAAACCATTAGAGAAGCATCTATTATATTTATTTTTGCAGTAAAAAAAACATTGCATAATATATAAAATATAACACCAAAGAACAAAAACAGATAAAAATATATTTTGCGCCTAAAAAAGATCTGATGCAGCTAACCTTAAAACAAGTCTGGGGCTTGTCAACAATAAACATGCAATACTGTGTGCTGATGGAAACCGTCAGATGGAAATAAAATGGTGATTCAGCACGGATAACCATTATTTTTCCACTATTAAGACTATACCAGTCAAGGTAGTAGAACTATGAATGGTGAACTTGCAGAGTAATGTCCACTAAAGTGATTAAACTGCAAATATGTACATAAGTCCCTTTTTTATGCAGCTCCCACATGACAGACTATTAGTCCATTTAGATGAGAAATAAATGAAACAACACTTGTCTACTGCACTTTTTTCTTGTTATCCACTATGTAGTCAACTTATCTTTTACTTATGTATTACAGACGTGAATATTCGCTTCTTGTGATACCAAAAAGTAACATCAACATCACATCTTTGGGATTCAAGTCACTGCGTGATATAAGTGCTGGAAAGGTTTTTATCCATGGGAATAAGAATCTTTGCTTCTATCACACCATTAACTGGACACAATTATTTACAACAAGTCAACAGACCTATGTATTAAAGAATAACAAGGATCCAGCTACCTGTGGTAAATCATACACTGTGGTAAAGTTGCTGCTATGTAAAAGCAGTCACAGATTGCTGGGGTACATCATGCTTTCCAAAGCACTAGCTTGCCCTTAATTGTCACACTTGAGTTATTGTGTGCACTAAAGTCACCTGCTATTGGCGTGAGAAACATCTGCTCACAATGCTGATATCACCATTCACCATGATCCCAGCAGGTACATACAGTACCATGCACATTTTCAAGAACTAGGATAAATGTGTAAAACTTATAGAACTGTGAGTACGATCTATATTTATATTGTGCTGTTTTTTAAGTCGTCATGCTTTTTTGGAAATGTCTTTTACACAGGCCATATGTTTTTTAAGGACATTATAGGTGACAACCTAAGTTGGCATGCTGTCACTTAGAGTACTATAAGGCAAAGCATGTCCTGCAATACATGGGCATGCTTTGCCTTATAGTACTATAGGCAGCTGGGTGATGTGCTTGTGGCGGCAGCCATTTTTTCTGGCGATTTACTAAATCTCCCCCTTAGGGCCTCATTCACTAAACGCGATTTGGCCCAAATCACGTGATTTTGAGCTTAAAAATCGCCAATGGCGATTCACTAAGCCAAAAATCACGTGATTTGAAGAATTTTTAGTTAGCGGGTCCGCAAATCGCGGTCCCGACATTTTTGTATTAGAAACATAGAATGTTTCTAATTCACTAAATGCGAACTTCTATTATTTCTGTATTTCCATACTGCCACTTTTAAATGTCCATACCATCACTTTTAAATTTCCACCAACCACTGGATTAAACCATAAGAGAAGCTTCCAGTATATTCATTTTTGCAGTTAGACTGAAACAGGAAAATCGAGGGAACAAGTAGTGTGGGTTCCCCATTATTTTTCTGTTACTAGTACTATCTTTACCAGCCAGGGTGGTGGAACCATAAATGGTGAGCTTGCATAGTAAGTTCTCTCTAATGAGGTCAACTGCAAAAATGTACATAGGTCCTTTATGCTTGTGGCAATAGACTGTTAGTCCACTCAGATTACAAATAAAAAATTTGTATCCACTATATAGTCAACTTAACTTCTACTTATGTATTGCAGTGGTAAAGTCTCACTTGCGGTTTTGAAAAGTAACATCACGTCTTTGGGATTCCGGTCACTGCGTGATATAAGTGCCGGAAAGGTTTATATTTCTATGAATGAAAACCTTTGCTTTTATTACACTATTAACTGGACACAATTATTTACGACAAGCCAACAGACCTATGTATTAAAGAATAACAAGGATCCAACTGCCTGTGGTAAATCATACACTTGTTCAGAATTGATTTGGTTTTTGAAGTATATTTATTAAGATTGAAAATACTCAGTCATTGCAGTCTCATTGATGGCTCCAGGAAAGGCACCTTCCTGGAGCCATCAAAGAGACTGTTACGACAGAGTGCACGGCCAGTCTCTGTTTCCTGACTCCGTTAATCATGGCAAAGCATCTCTGGTTCGATCCTCGAGCATGCTGCACAGCTAATTTTGAAGACAGTGAGGAAGGGTGAGATAAGTAGGCAGTGCGAAGTGTCAGCCGTGAGACCACTAGTTGTTTTTTAGGGTGAGCCTCACCCTTCTCTAGTTAGATAGGCTGTAGCAGCTCTGCTCTGATACTAATTGTTTTGATCTATGCATAATGCTGACATATGTACAAGTATTATATCTATGCTATTGCCATTTGTGTGATATTTTGCCTTCTGTATACTTTAATTAGATAAATTAAAGTTTGTGATTTTTAAACTAACAGCTGACTCTTGCAATTCACAAGGTGTGCACTATTTAAAGGTGTCTGGAGCACACAGATTGTATACTCTGTTCTCTCTGTTTGCATTTCTGTTTGTCACCTAGAGTAGCACCCTTATTTATTCTGGCAATTTAAATGAATTACTTAACTATAGGAGCTGGTGCAACTTTTTTCTGTTTTTGTACTTAAAAATATGCACAGAAAACGGAGAAAAAACAGATCTCTGAATACGGCTCACTTTCTATATCCGCCAGGCCATAAAGGCGGGGATATGCATTTAAATGAAGGGTTGGGGGCAGGGAAGCACAGTACGATTTGATCCGCCTCCGTATGGAAGCAGATCAAGTCGTAAAAGTTAAGGCAGCCTTTTGTCCAGATTTACTACTGTTAGAGGGGAATTCCGGCGGCGTTACACTTTGTGTAATTACAGTCTGGATCTAGTCTAATGCTGATATCATCACTCACCCTGATCCCAGCAGGTACATACAGTACCATTCTACTTGTCATGTGCTAGGATAACTGTGTGGACTTACAGACTGGTGGGGCAGTTATCCACAGTCAGAAGAAGCATAATACAGGTTGTCTTAGAAACAAAAGAAAAGTTGCTAAGCAAATGTATTAACAGCCTAAAGAGTCACTAATGACAATGAGTCTACTGAAAACACACAGATATAGCATAGAAAATGTATCTTAATAATGGCTTTCCCTTTAAACTAGTATTTTTATATTAAGAAAGGGAAAATAATCAGAATTTAGACAATTATTGGGAATTGTGTTTTTCGTTTCTGTGACCATCAGGGGTAGTTTTATTCTGTAATTCATCTAACTTTAAGAGTTGTGTTATACATATCGGGCCGTATTCACAAATCTGTTTTTGCGCGGAGTTACGTGAAAGTGGGTGGGGGGCATTTAAATGACCATTTGAGGGCGCGGTTAGATTTATATGTACGTAAATGCACACGTAGAGATAAGGGTGCCCTATGGAGGCGTAAGTCACCGAAAACCCATCTGTGTGAGGGGAGTGTCATGGGTGCTGCCTTGCAACATACGTGCGTATAATTGCATACCTTTAAGGAACAGATCTGTGAATACGACCCATCATCTTTGTGTTATACATATAGTTTTTGTGTTATACATATCATCTTTGTGTTATACATATCATCTTTGTATTATACATATCATCTTTGTGTTATACATATCATCTTTGTTTTTTCATATCATCTTTGTATTATACATATCATCTTTGTGTTATACATATAATCTTTGTGTTATATATATCATTGTTGTGTTATACATATCATCTTTGTAATATACATATCATCTTTACACAGTAAAGGAAGGGAAAGTATGTGATCCCCTCTGTTCTGATGCTGGATGCTGGGGTCCTGGGCCTGCTCAGTGCCTGTCATGTAGGAACTTCAGTCGTGATGGGGTCTGTGTACCGTCCTGCAACCTCTTACAAGGGTAATTATAGGACTCTTGGTTACACATTTATTTTCTTTGCATTTGGTTACAATGACCACTGACACTCTGATAGTCTTTTCTCATAAGAGTCCATCTTCCTTTATTTCATGTAGCGATATAAGGGAGTTTACCAGGAACAATGTATGTCTTCAGTGCCATGTAGAATGTAGGAAGATGGAAGAAGGTCTGACTTGCAATGGGACAGTGAGTATGAAGAACTTTACACACTGCTGAAGTTTTTACTTCTACATCTACATAATAATCCTGATACTTCTGGCAGGGTTCAGACTCCTGTATGCAGTGTGCAAACTACCGTGATGGGCTACACTGTGTGGACGAATGTCCTGATGGCGTCATGGGGGAAGATAGACCAATCTACAAATACCCCAATGAGAATAACATCTGCCTGCCCTGTCATAAGAACTGCACATGGGGGTGAGTTATTCTGTCTCTTTATCCCAATACTGTTTGCATAGTTTATATTATGAGTTTTATCTGGTCTCTTCATTGGAATACTGTTTCTATAGTTTATACTGTACCTGCTACATTCACACAGAAAAGGCAGCCATTTTGTGAATTTCCATGTTCATTTCACTAAAAAACTACTAATGTAACTGAAGCCTGTAGTTTACTTTATCCCTTTAATGTTATCCATCTTCCTAGAGGTTCTGTCCAAAGTGCCTAAACTTATATAACAATTACGCTTTCATATATCATGTTGATCAGTTTAAATATGTATTGTGTATACAATAATAAACTCCCTATGACCAGTCAGAGTTCAGTCACTAGACTACACAGTATCTGTAGCAACTTCTGTCTATCGACAAGAGTATTTTTACCTTAGCAATCACTTGTGCTAAAGATTGTAGTACCAAGTATTGTATCAGTTTTCATCAACTAGAAGCCCTTTTATTACACATGCTAAGCTTTGAGAGGGTTAATAGTAGCCAGTAAGAGTAAAGGCAAAGCAATATAAGCAGTCTCTATTATTCCTTATTACCCAGATTTTATTTGTAGTTTGTGCTTTTTAGAAGTCTGTAAGGAAATGTTTCTGTCTGACAGGTGTGATGGACCTGGGATAAACAACTGTGTCACCATATTTCCTCTTCCATCTGTAAGGTAAAGATGTTATATGATGTTTCTATTTGATAAACCAAGGAAGGGTTTAGGGGTCAGGAAGCTCTTTGGAACAAAAGTAGTGCTCCACACCATCATGACATTGAACTCTACTCAGTGACTCCCTGCAGGCATGTACTAAAAGTCAAGCGTATTAAAGGTCATTTACATTGCTAAATTTGTTGTGTTATGCATATTTATATATATATGTTGATGGGGAGTAAGTATTACTGATGATACTATAAAATAGACATTTTTACACACAGCAACTAATTTAAAGTGACTGTTGTGTGACTGTTACAGTATAGCATTGGACCAGATTTACAGATTGGCACAGAAGGGGACCTACTCAAGTCTCTTGCATAAGTCCCTTTGTGACATCGAGTATGCACACCTCATCTGTAAAAGAGGCCAGCATTTAAAAACCACATGCCGAAACCCCAGCATACAGGCAAGATTAGGCATGTTTATTAAGTACCGAGGGTGCGACTGTGCGGGCAAAGATCCATGTGGCTAAGTTAAGGTAGGGTTCTGGACACTTAAGTGTCCAGAACTTTGTAAGAAGGAGTCACACAGAGCTCTGAATCTGGTGCATTTTTTTTAAACGATATAAAGATATAAACTTCTATACAGAGAGAGGAACAGGCAGAGCAATTAGTTTGTTCATGTCAAATGCTTTACTTAGCATTGAAATTAGTGGAATAAAAACATGATTTACTGATACAGATGTAAAGAGAAAAATAAGCTCTGTAAATACTGGTTTAAGTGTACTTACCTGTCAGTATGACCTGAGAAATGGTTCTTAAAACATGCTGTAGTAATATTACTTATTGGACTTTGCTGTGATTATATGATTTTTATATATTTATGTAATCATTTACATAACTTATTTAAATTAAATGATTACAGTTCATTTACATGCAAGGCTCGTAACTAGTGTGTTGGGGGAAGGGGGGGAATATGATCACTAAATACTCTTCATGGGCTGGATCCAGAACAACGTCCGTCGCCCATAATACGTCCGTCAGATGCCGGAAATAGCTACTGCGCATGCGCAGTAACTAATGTAGGTAATATACGTATTGTTTCGTTACGTTTAATGTAAGATACGTAGATTACGTAAATTAGTTTCTACGCATGTGCAGTAGCTATTTTCGGCATCTGACCGACGTATTACGGGTGACGGACGTTGTTCTGGATCCAGCCCCATGTGTTTCACATCATCAAAGCCCAAAAAAAGAAGTCATCTTTTACATACCACATATTAGATATATCACAGAGAAAATGTACACATTTCATATTCATATAAAGGCAGATGTCTTCATTTACTACCCAACTGCAGAACTATGGCTGATTAGTGAGACTATTTATGTCTATTATGGAGCATTGCCTGGCCAGGGAAATCTACTTTATCATAATATATATTTAATAACGATCATTAACTAAATATGCATAAAAGATAATGTAAGACAGGTTTCTTATATGTACTCTACAATAAAAGCACAAGATAATGCCAATTCATGACATACCGATACTGTTGTGTTTGTTCTGTCTTCAGTAATACCCGTGCAATCGTGGCCGTGGCAGTGGTGGCCTCCTTATTTGTTCTGGTTTGCTGCATCCTTCTAACTCTTTTGTACAGGAGAGCAAAAAAAATCCAAAAGAGACGAGCTCAGGGGCGTTATGTGGAGATAAAAGAGGTAAGTGCTACAATCTGATTGAACAAGAATTCTTTTGTTTCTCCATGATCCTGTCACAGCCCAGGGCTGTCCTAGGAAATATTAATTGAGGGGCTAAGGACCCTGATCCAGAATTTACTTTTAATGAAACTGCAATTATTATGTATGTTCACAGAGAACCAGGGACCTGATAAATATATTAAGACGTGTTTATCACAGTAGATGGGTTGGTAAGACTGTAACTGAACAAAAATTTCTTATGGATTACATAAACTAGCATGCCCTAATACATTATCTGAGAGACATATTGCAATTTTATTATATACCCATGACTGTACAGACTTGTTTTAAAGATATCATCCAGTGAATCCAGTCCAGTCCTGATTGTGTAGGGCTGGTTGGCACAAATGCAGAGAGCCCCATGTGGTGTGTTCCCTTGTTACAGTGGCTTGTGAAGCCTAGTGCTGGAAGTATAATAATTGTGGGAGAACACACTCCCTCTAAATTCCCAATTACAATTTGAGATTTTTCTGGAAGGCGGTACTTTTATCATTATTAATTTTGTTTGTGCTTAAAAATTATTTTATTTCTTTATGTTTATTATTATAATTTTTACATAGTGATTAATATGTAGAACTAAATAATTTTAAACAAGCATTATTACACAATACTGGATAATAGACAGACTGGGAGGTGATGGTCCTGTTCACAAGATTACAGTCTAATGGTCATCATCATCATCATATATTATAGTCCATACACCGGGGCAAAAAATACAAATTTGCATATAGTAACAACTGTATAGTATAT
>WWET01001989.1:106621-124099 GCA_011038615.1 Limnodynastes dumerilii
AGTGTATAGTAACAACTGTACGGGATGGCAATGGTGGAATT
Source organism: Limnodynastes dumerilii (assembly GCA_011038615.1). NCBI lineage: Eukaryota > Metazoa > Chordata > Amphibia > Anura > Limnodynastidae > Limnodynastes > Limnodynastes dumerilii. The sequence goes on from WWET01001989.1 coordinate 106,663, forward strand.
AACTGTCCTGACCCCAAAAAACCTATTGCAGGTTGTTTAGTCATGTGAAGTATAGAAATTAGCAAATTGTACACAATACCAGGCAGATTTATGAAATTTGGATCTGGTCCACGCTGTACTCTATGACAGTCACAGATTAAATTGTTATCCTTTTTTTAGTTGCAGACCCCAACTGAAAATTCTATTACTGTGGAAAACAATGAGGTGTAGCAGCAGTACTATACACAAGGTATGTATAAAAAAAATTGCAGAAATCCAAAAGACAACACAAGCAAAAAGTGCTTGCCAGCCCTTTCAATTCAAACACAAGAAAAACAATTCTTGCTGCTGAGATCTAAATATATATGTAATCCCATACCTATAAAAATATTCCTACATTTCTATAACTCAACAACAATAAAACTATTTATTATGTTATTGTACATTTTTTTGCTTGTTAAATTAAATATAATTTGACTTACCGAGATTGTTTAAATAAGCTTCATTTCCTAAGTTCTCCAGTTTTTCATTAATAGTCTGTAAACATTTCCCTTTCTAAACTGCATATGAGCTACAGAGATGGTCAGTTTTTCCCTACGGTTGTTTGTTCTTGTTACTGTTGTGGTTCACCAGGGCATGGAGTCAGTCTAACTAGGAGCCTGGTGTTATGGGTACCCTACACACCCAGGTGCGGAGTCTAACCAGGGATCTGGTGTTAGCTGGACCCCCTAATGGCGGGGACAGGCTTAGCTGCAGAAACCCTGGCAGGTTGCGGTCCCAGGTGGCAGTTCCCCAGATATCAACAGATACACAGGAACTAGTAGAAGGAAACACACTAGAGCAGGAGATATGAAATAAGCCAACAGACACAAGAGACTGTACCACACAACGAACTGCACTACAGGAATGGCCTACACTAGGTGGTACTAGGTACCACAAGGATACAACCTAAATGTGATGCCAATAGAAACTAGGCCCAGGAGAATAGCTAATGCCAGCTGACATTAGACCCAGCAATAATACAATGCCAGATGGTAGTAGACACTGAAGATAAAGCTAATGCCAAATGGTAATAGACACACCAATATAATAATGCCAGATGGTAATAGACACAGCAATATAGTAATGCCAGGTGCTAATAGGCACAGCAGATATAATTATGCCAGATGGTAATAGACACAGCAATATAGTAAACCAGGTGTTAATAGGCACAGCAGTTATAATTAATACTGAATAATACCAAATACAGCAGAGGTGTAATGCCAGACAATAACAAAACTGAAGCTACAGCTAATGCCAGATGGTAATGGACACAGCAGAGGTAAATGTCAGACAAGGAAAGTGCTTCAGGTAAAGCTAATGTCAGCTGGAGATATACACAGCAGATATACAACAAATGCCAGATGGCAAATATCGCTAATGCCAAATGGTAATAGACACAGCACATATACTTAATGCCAGGTGGAAATAGACACAGCAGAGGTACTATGGCAAACAAAGGCAGAGGCACTGGGAGAGCAAGGTAAGTATAAGTACTACGAAAAGACGGGCTGGACGATATAACCAACACTGAGGATAGCGTGCGCATGGTATATATACAGCCGCCATCCAATCAGACCAGGGGTCGGAAGCAGCCGCAGGAACTGGATAGGAGAGTACACTGAGGAGGATTGGCAGGAGAGCCTCCCCCGCGCCAAGCAGCAAAATGGAGACTAGCATCCTGGCTGCTAAGCAGCCATGATACGGCCAATGATAGACGAGCATCCTGCAACCTAACAACCCTCATAGTGATCACGTCCTGTGACGAACACAGTGTTTCATAACACCTGGTCTTCACTAGCGCAGTGTTTCATAACACCTGGTCTTCACTAGCACAGTGTTTCATAACACCTGGTCTTCACTAGCACAGTGTTTCATAACTCCTGTTGGTGGGGATAGGCTGGGCTGTGGACGCCTAGCTGGCCGCCGACCCTGCTACACACTTTTAGAGAGTGCAACAAAACCTACACCCAGATATAGAGAAAGGGCAAGAGTGAACGCACAGAATGCTGGAAAGGTATAAAGAGAATTCCACAATGGCAGATATAAATTACAGTTGGAAAGCAAGGTGGAAAATGCCTTCATATGCACAGACAAAGCACAGTCATACAACCACATAGAAAAAGCAGACAGGAAAACAGGAATGGAAGTGGGTTATAGAGGAGAAAGTAAATCTTTGACTGCTAGCAGAAGGTTTAGTATGCAATAGGAATAATAGAGTTAGAAGGGCACAGACAGAAATCACAAGAAATAGTCAAGAGTCAGATAGTAAATGGAAAAATGTATATAAACTAATTGCTGCAGCGCTGCTCTGATGTGACACATAAAACAGTTATAAGCTTGAGATTTCTAAAAGAAAGTTCTTAAATAAATGGCTCTTTACATTCCACTGGTCATCTTTCTGCTGTACAATGCTTTTTTAATAAGTCTCAGTATCCCCGTCTACAGGCACAGTATCTCCCAGATTATGTTTTTGAAGGGATCCTGTAGATTGCATACATGTGGTCTTTAAAGACCACATGTACACAATCTTCGTAACAATACGCTACTTAGATATTTAAAATAGTTCCTACGCATGCATAGTAGCAAGATTCGGAAATTTTAACTTTTTTAACTTAAAAAAGTGAAAAAAAAATACATTTGAGGCGCTAATTAGAAACAGCAGCTGTATGAGAGATTTTGCTATTGTCCCTTAACAAAGAAACCAACAAATATACAAAAATGTATCAACAGCGCTAATTATTAAAAAGATTTATAGTTAAAGGTGGTTCTGATGAAACAAAAAACGTCAACCTTATATCTAAAACAATCTTTATTCAAACATAAAAATTATTTAGTGGAGTTGTAAATATGAGTATTTAAAGGCAATAAGATTTGTTATTTCCAACCATAAAATATATAAACATATAAACAAGAAACTTCTTTGCACATATAATAATAACAAGAGGCAATAGGTATAGTTGTTCTTATAAAAGATAGTGTAGTAATATAGGGCTGTTAAGAGTTCACTTATTGACCACTTCCAAATAGTAATTATTATAATGGAGGTGAAATCTAGGTCTAAGGGCATCAGCTAGAGCACAGTTAGTAGTTAGGATCCATAAAATCTTATCAATACAAAGCAATGAGGTGACAGAGAACGGTATTATCCGATCCTCGGGAGTTGTAAATGTACCACTCGTCTTCCTTAATTGCCGTAGATGCCTTTTACATACTGGGTCCAAAGGTCAATATAGGGTGGCCACCCCCGCAATCTATTATATCCGGTCAAGAGGACAAGCGCCTTTTAATGCGTCTCCGAAACAGCCTTCAAACTTTCAAAATAGCCTCAGTATTCGCCTCCAGCAACAAATAAAGGGTTCTCCACAGATAAAACATCTGCTATGCGTTTCATCTGGCCAGCAGACTTTTTCAAGCCTATGTAAAAAAAAAATACGGGGTTTTGAATCCAGCCCGATATCTCAAAGGAATTAAAATGTGACAAAATGAAATAAAATAAAAGGAGAGATAAAAGTACACATTAGAATTCAGACAATTAAAAAATGTCTTAAAAAAAAGTAACTTTACTGGTAACCATAAAACAATGCAGAAACTCCATAAACCACATATAGACATAAAATCAATACCATACCAGGAGGGTCTGCTTCAAGGGATGTCCTAGTAGAGGATGGTAAACAGGTTCCCTTGGAAGTCAGTCTTACTGGAAGGAAAAGGTCCTATGCAAAAGAACACCTCAGCCAGTTATCAGCTGTTAGGAGACTGCTCACCAGGGCGCGGAGTCTAACCAGAGTTCTGGTGTTCACTGGAGCCCCTGACGGTGGGGACAGTCTGGGCTGCAGAACGAGGCAGGTCGCGGCCCCCGGCGGACAACTCCTATGCGTGCGGGTAAGACACAGAGACAAACAGAGAGAAAATACCAGTGCAATAGGACACCACGACAGACAAACAGTGCAACAAACAAGGGCTGACACTCACTCAAGCAAACCAGAGAAACACAGACTAGCAACTAGAAGCAGGGAACAAGGAGAGGGAAGGTACACAAAAGGAACAAACGGGACAGGCAAGGAAAGGGCACTCAAGATCAAGATAACAGGCTAGGCAAAAGAGTAGAGAGAGAAGAAGGAGAAAAGCACGGGGCAGCAAAGCTATAACCGGCGGTGGAAGCCTGGACCTGCCGTTCTATTTATAAGGAGGCTGATTGGAAGTGATGGCCGCGCTGCGGCTGAAGGTGGGAGGCATTCTGGCTGCCTGGCAGCAAGAACAGCTGACTGAGGGACCCAATAAGGGGCCGGAGGAGATGGTGGCTAATTTGCATACCGTTGCGCCCAGGCATGTAACATCAGCCTGATTATTTTAAAGAGTAAGGTCAGAGCAGGGTGACAGGGATATAGGGCCAGATTTACTAAGGGGCGCTTTTAATCGCCTTTGCAAATCGCCTGACATCGCTTGTGTTGAGGGGCGACTTTGAGAATTAACTCTCAGCATTTACTGAAAGGCGATTTTGCATTTTGAAACTTTGGCAATGTTTTTCCGGAGATGGAGGCGATTTTTTTCACTGTAATGTTAAGTATAGTGATTTTTTTTTTTTATTCAAAATCGCTGGAGTTTGACTTGAACTCGTGAGACTTCACACACAGGACACTAGTTACATGCTATTTGTATTAATGTAATGTTATCTATGGGAAAATGCTTGTTTCACTGTAAATAGCCAGAGTTTGCTTTAAAGCAAATTGAGAATTGTCATATTAATCTGTAAATAAAAATGTTGTGTATGGTAGATAAAAAATATATATCATTATACTATTATATAGTTTCATTTATCTGGGATACTGTAACTCAATAGTTGCTCTAGCTGTGTTATTCAATGCATGTACCTGACTATGGAATCTTTGTACAGTATATATATGCATATGCTCTGTTTATGCAGAGTGTATCCATGTCTATGCAGGCATATGTGCAGTCTTATACATACTGTAACACACCTACTGTATCTTTGCTCATCATGTTTATATTTTTCTTTCCTTGATGTTGCCCTTATTAAAGCTAAACTGCCCATTAAATATCCACTATGCACATGCAGCACACAAAAAGCTTTTGTTTGAGTCTAAACAAGCAGCTGCAATAAATTTACACCATACTTTTATACCCTGAGACAATATGCACATGCAGCACACAAAAAGCTTTTGTTTGAGTCTAAACAAGCAGCTGCAATACATTTACACCCTACTTTTATACCCTGAGACAAGATTACATGGACCATTTGCCAGCGATTTTAGCAAAGTCTCCACTGACCCCCCTGAGAATTATCTCTGGAGACTTTAAGCCCAAACACCAGCGATTTTGAAAGTCTCTCCTTAGTAAATCCAGAGATTTGTATGCTCCTCATGCAAAAAATCGCCAGAAAGAATGTAGAGATTTAAGTCTCCACTCATCTCCGGCGAGTTTATTCTCACTCATCTCCGCCGATTTAAGTCTCCATTCATCTCCGGAGAGTTTGTGGAGATTTTGCTTTAGTAAATCCGGAGACTTGAAAATCACAGGTAAACTACTGCAATCTCCGGCGATTTTACTCAAATCGACCTTAGTAAATGAGGCCCCAGGTCTCCAATTATCAGCCAGTGTGTGTGGTCATTATGTGATGTCCTTGGTGGTTGCTGGGAACATTGCATAGTGTGTGACTGGCATTAAACTGGCTACACACTTGTCATACAAAGTCTGGTTCAGATACATAAAAAAATTAATGCATTTTTTGTTTAGTAAAACCAAATGTAAATAGAGAGTGGTTTAGGTGCATTCACAAGTATGTTCCTTTCCCCTGCGATCCGAATGCAAGTAAAGGATCGTTTACTATTATGTATAATGGAAATGCTGGTCATGCTGGTCCAGAGCCGCACTTACACTTTTTTATTTACCATGTTCATTGTAAGGGAAGGCAAATTTAAATTGTGAAAGCAGAATTAAAATTTAGAGGTGAAGTTTCTGGTGCATCCTGGACTGACCTGGATCAGTTATTCCTATTGTGGACATTTATATTATCTACCCCTAGAGGCTGCTGTTGAACACTCTCTCTGGGACTAATCATGTTATGTGTTCTACAGCTGTGCTCTGGGTTTATCTATTCCATCATTCCAGAGCTAGATGTGGGTTATTGCTTCATGTTATCTGTTTCCTGTGCTGCATGTTTGTTTGCTGTTAACCGTAGTTCTGTTTTCTGGTTCTCTCTGTCTCCGTTTATCTTGGATCCCTGCATTATTCCAGCCAAGCTGCTTACTCTGTGAGCGTTATATGGATTTTCTTGCTTACTCCATGTGCATTAACTACATTTGCATTTCACTCCTGTGGACTCATTTGGACTCTCTGCGTTCCCGGTATCCTTGTGTTTACTATATGTTATCTGTGTTTAATTATCCTGTATCATCTGTGTCATCTGGCAATAAACCTCACCAGTTCCTGAGTTACTGTGTCATGTGATCTACCAATTGTAACAGTTTCTTAGCTCTTCTGTATGTAGCACCACTTTCCCCAGTGTAGTCTAAGGGGTTTGTAATGTGGGAGTTGATAGCTTCAGTGCCTTCACTGTCTTCTGGATGGTGCTTACGTGATGCGTTGAGTTGCTTCCACCAGGGGTTGAATCGTGAAGCTCCTTATACCCAACCACATTAATAATGAATAACTGGAATCATAACAAAAGTAGAGGGAATTATTTATTTATTATTTATTATTTATTTATTAACAGGTTTTTATATAGCGCCCATCATTACGTAGCGCTTTACAATGTTACAATCTTTATAACAATACTGGGGAATAACAGACAGACTGGGTGGGTAGGAGGGCCTTGCTCACAGGCTTACACTCTATAGGACAATGGGTTTGATACATAAGGGCAAGTGCTATATATCACACAATGGACCAGCCAGGGTGTATGACAAAAGTGCTCAATGCTCTGTATGCTCCAGTCACACAGCAGTGTTAGTAGCAGAGATGAGGGAATGGTAGAACAGAGAGCGTGCGGGTTTGTGTTCGTAATGTGTTAAATTGTAGAAGTGGTTGATAATATGGTATTTAATGCTTAGGGTGGTTGTGGAATTTGATAAGCTTGTCTGAAGAGATGAGTTTTAAGGGAACGCTTGAAAGATTGTAGAGTAGTGGATAGTCTTAATGGGCGAGGAAGGCTATTCCAGAGAGTGGGTGCTGCCCGGGAGAAGTCTTGCAACCTTAAATTAAATCTGATATGAGGTACAGAGGTGAGTTGTAGATCTTGTGATGATCTGAGAGAACGTGCTGGGATATATCTTGAGACAAGTGAGGAAAGGAAACAGGTGCAGTGTTGCTTATGGCTTTATAGGTTATAAAATACATAAAAACATTATTGTATGTACTATAAATAGGGCCCTATGTGTTTTCTTCATAACAGAGAAAGAACTGCTCCAATGACTAACTAATAACTATACTGGTTTTGTCAGATTGGTTTGTCATTTCTTACAATACAGATCTGCTTCAGCAATGTTTGGTTCCTAGGAGGTTATAAAAATACACTTAACCTTTATATGGAATCCTGCTAAAGAAACACATATGGAAGCAAGAAAATCACACAGGCAAGGAAACCACATGCTAATTGAAGTCATTTTAAGGAGCTCTGCTTAATAAGTAAAGCAGGGTAGTTAGGGGGCTGGTAGACTCCCGAAATTCGGGCAGTTATCCTTGTATCTCGAGAGAGCCTGCAAATCTCCTGCAGTGGCAGAGTCCTGCTCCCCTGCCTGGCATCACTAGTATTCCCAGTGTTACTAGGAGCATTGCGGAACTTGATGACGCAATTTGGGTCATCAAGCCCCGCCCCCATCCCTAGTACAACTAAGAAAAACAGGCATTGATAGTCAGGGGCGGAGCTTTGGACACAATTTGCATAAATCACATCATTAAGCCCCACCCCCCACAGGCATCTCTGTTTTCCCTCCGGGATCTCCCGAAGGGATTCTATGAGAAGTCGATAACCCTACAATAATGGCACATAGCATACCGGCACACAGCTGCTAAGCGCAATGCAGCTATGCACTATAATTAGTACAAGTGCGGGGTAGTACAGTGTAATGTTGACCGCAAATGGAGGTTCAGATTTTTGCGAGCGCCTCTCTCTGAATGTAATTGTCACAAAATTATTGCAAATAATAATTAGAATTTTTCATAAAAACATGGAAAAAAATATTTTTTTTTTATTACTGTATGCAACAATGAATGAACACATACACAACAGATTGCCATTTGAAACGTGCTAACGAAAGTGTATGAAATAAGTCGCGGATGGTGAGATCCCTGGACTTCGACATAACCTGGGGTACATGCAAATGTTTTAACATATGTGGTGGCCCTGGGAGTTGGGAAAGCGGGATGCACCTTCTTTCAATTGCTGCTCTAACGCCGTTACGAGAGCATGCAAAATTCATGCGCCTCGAGCTCAGTTTTGAGAACAGGTTAGCGCGTGGGACGTTGATGATTTGAGTTGAGGAGCGTGAGGGGTTCTCTCTAGAAGCTTCTGGGGGGAAAAGTGATTTTGACTGTTGGGGTTCAGTTGGAGGAAGGTAGGTGTGACGGAGGAATAAATAAGGATATAGAGTGTGACAGAAGTGGTCCGAGAAGGAAGAGTGAAATTGAGTTCAACATGAAAAGAGTAATTTTGTCGGAAAGTGACAAAAAGACAGTGGAGTAGAAAGAGAGAAGGTGTTAACGAGTACTGGGTGATCGGATCATGGACAGTATCGGTGGTAGCAAAGAAAGCAGTATCGGTAGTGAGCTGGGGAGACAACAGTGTCATTGTGGAAAGTATCGGTGGTAGTGAGGGGAATTATCGGTATAGACCCGAAGAGACAACCGAGAGACGGAGGAGAGTCTCGTCGTGGTGAGGAGAGATACCGGTGGAGATCGGAGGAGACGGAGGAGAGAATCGGTGGTGGTGAGAGATTTTATCGGTGGGAAGCTTAAGGGTGATAGCAGTATGTACAGGGAGGAGATATCAGAGACCGAAGCAGAAAGTGTAACTTTGGAAGCGGGGAGAGAGGTTCATCTGAGCTGGATTGAGAGAAAGCTGTTAAGATGGACATTGGAGATAGCGGAGAATAGAGAGGGAGAAAAGGGTGCAGGAGACAGTAGGGATAATTGAAGGTGTTTTTGGTGTGAAAAGAATTGTATTGGAAACTGTTTCAACTGATTTATGAACATTCTCTATAAGTTTATTAAAATATTGTTATCTGCTTAATTATATGAAAAATGAATTGTTAAGATGACATTGGAGATAGCGGATCTGGTCCTAAATGAGGGAGGGGGGGAAATAGCACACTGCAATATTCAAATGTAATGTTAATAACCCACATTGTACAAATACCTAGAAACCAAAGTAAAAATGTTAAATTATAAGGAATCCAAACAGAGTATTAAGTTCACATCAATTGAGGACTTAATGGGGATCGATGTCCGCTCTCATTTTTAAGTAGGAGATAATCCAGAATATTCAATAAACTAAACATTCAATATCAATTAGTAGGCAGAGAGATAGGAAAGTTGCACAGTAAAGTATTCATATGTAGGTGCAATCCGACACTGCGTAGCAAGTGATAGCTAGAGTCCAAGACAGGAAAATGAATGAAATGATGCCCTTCATTTATTCTGCGCCTGCCGCTAGCCGGTAGTTTTTAAAAACATTTCAGTGCGACAGATTATTAGCCTGCAAGTGTAGCGTGTCAGAGTCCATGACTGATGAACCTGATCAAAAAGAGCCATCACACTCTGCTCAGGGGCCACACACATCGCTCGCAGAGTTGCGTTATCTGACCTCACTTAGCGTGGGAATGGATCGGAAGTCTGGATATTGTGGTGTGTATCAGGCATGCCAATACTGCATAGAGAGGATGCCATCTGTCTCCAGGCCTGGAGGTATGAGTAAAGTGAAGGCCACCATGTGAGAGGGCAGCAGGTGAGGCAGTGTCAGATGCAGAGAGCCAGGTTTCTGTTAGTGCAAGGAGGTTAAGGTTGTTAGAAAGGAAAAGGTCATGAATTGAGGTTAGCTTGTTACAGACAGAGCGTACATTTCATAGTGCGCAGTTTATTGTTTTTGATGGTGGTGGGAGACAGGAGATGTGTTTGACATTAGCCTGATTTCTGTAGTGTCCAGAATTTGATTGATTTGTGTGAGCGATGTGAGGGGGACCAGGATTTGGAGAGATATCACCAGCTAACAGAAGAAGTAGTGAGAGAAATAGGAGATTATGTGATCTATGAGATGTTTTAAGATTTGTATCTTTAGAGAAAGCTACAGATAGACATTTTAGATAAGATAGGAGTTCATGGGAGTTAATTTGGGGATTGCTTAGAAGAGCTGGGCTTATAAGAATACAGGGATCTGAATGAGGGTTAATAAAAGATGTATAAATGTGATAGGAAATGTTGTGTAAGGAAATCAGAAATAGCAGTGGTGTAAGCATTGCAGGGAAATTGTATGAATGGGAATGGAAATAGAGTATATTAAGGGCCACTTGGGAAGAGGGATGCAAGGGTTAAAGAGGGTTATTTTACTGGGTGAGAGTAGAAGGGTTGGAAATAAATCAGGATTCATGGCAAACAGCAATGGACATAAAATACAATGGCCATTAAAATGGCTGCTGTATATGCAAACAGTTTCTACAAAATGACTGCCAAACATAAACACGGTTTCCAACTGCAGTCACAATCACACTGTAAGAGCAAATCTCTAAACAGGTCTACAATATTTCTGTTAAACTACAGTAATCAAACTAACTTGCATAACAATGTTGGTGTACTTGTTGGAATGATGGTAACCTGGGTTACATATGTTAGAAAGTAACAAAGTTCCAATGTCCACTTTACTTGCTTCACTGTGAAGTGTAGCAGTTATGCAGAACTGTAGATGCACTGTACAGCACAGTCAAATAGTGTGATTCAGCAATTCAGTTAAAGGCACCCCACTAGCTTGATTTTGCTTGTTGTTCTCTGTTCATGTGCAGCTCCCCAACAGCTGGAATACCCCTCTAGATGGGTGGGCTCAATATCAAGACTCTGCAACGTACTGCCACACTAAGCCTTAACCCAGCAGTAGATACAGTGCTGCCTGGGCAAGTCTCTCTCTTCTCTCTTTCTCCCAAAGCGTTCTTCTAAGCAGCTCCTTTGCAACTCTGCAGCACATCTCTCTCCCTCTCCCTCAGACACTGCAACTCTCACCTCCTCCCAGTTCCAGAACACAGTGTGGGTAAAGTTCTGTCTTACTCCTTATGGCCATAACAGGTCCTGGCAATGGATGTGTAATTGAGGGCACACTTGCCACATATGATTTATAGATTAAACATAAAGCTATCCAGTATTTGAGTTCGATGTGTAAAAGTAAAGTGTTTTCCCTGCATGCAAAAGAAGTACAATTAATTACAGGGTTGCCGACTTTTGCCAGCTTCCCTCCGGGAGATCCCAGAGGGAAGCTAGCGACACATGCAGTGGGCAGGGCTTAATGATGCGATTTATGTAAATCCCCCTGCATCATACTTACCCAGTTTTAGCTTAAATAGGTATTGGAACGGGGCTTGATGGCACAAATTGCGTCATCAAGTCACTCCCTGTCCCTAGCAACACTAGTATACTAGTGTTGTTAGGCAGGGGGGCAGGAATTGAGGCCGTGGTTTCCATGAAACCACAGGCCCCAATCCCTTGCGGGAGATTTGCCGGCTCTCCCGGAATACCGGGAGAACTGCCTGAATTTCGGGAGTCAGCAACTCTGATTAATTAGCACCCCTTAGTTTGCTAAATGTTTTAGCTGAGCTGTACACTTGCCCCTGTTTTGTCCTTATCCAAACACTGGATCAGCCCCATAATTGGAAGTGTGATACTGAAGGAATGCTGGAAATATCTCATAGTGTGTATCCTTTATAATTATCATTTCTAAAAGGCAAGTCCCACATGTAAGGTTTTGCATTACCATCTACTTAAATTTGTTTTATTTTGTTTCCTCTGCAGGTGTTATCCCTCAGGCCTGTATCAGAAGTCTGATACCAATTATTCTGTTAAAGCACTTCTATATCATTTGGACTTTTACCATATTCCAAAGACATATTTTGTTAGTACTATTGATAAGTAAATCCACTTTTAAATTAAAAAATTGTATTTTTATATTGATTTATATTGATTTTGATGCATCTGTTATTTGTGCCAAACATTACACAAAAGTAGCTGAAGTTGTACCAGAGAAATACTCCTTTATTACATCACATCTTGTATTTAAATAATATGCAGCCCAAATACAATGCATACAGTTATAGCTTCATTTTTTTTTATAAAGTCTACTTTTAATAATTTCTTTTCTGTGTGGGAAAAATATTAAGGAACATATACATGTTAGTGTACAACACAATTATGAAATTGTCTTGAACAATAGCTTATTTATACCACAGGGAAATATTTTGTCCTGTTTTTCAGTCATCACTTAAACCTAGAGAACTATTAGAGTACTGTAAACAGCCTAAGGCTTCTGTAGTGGGTAGACATAGCTCTATATTCTGATATGGTTGTAAATTGTATACTGACCTGTCTCACTAGATGGCGCTCAAAGTACAAACTGTGGGAATGCATGGTTCAGTCAAAAGATACCATTGACGGCTGATCATTAGAGAGGCAGCAACCTGTTAATTATGTGAGCTAAGGGCCATAACAGTAACTCAGACTCAAGACTCAGACTCGAGTGTGAATAAGGTAATGAAGATAAGTTGCAAGTCACAAGTAGTGTAAAAAGAATAAAAAGTATTTAAACTGAATGGTGAAAGCTTAATTATTATTATTTTTTTTTACCACAGATGTTCCCTATATGCACATTGCAGTCCTGTAATTATATGGATAGATAATTACTTTAAAATTGTAAATGAAACTCAGTGGTTATGATATGTGATATGTTTAAGAGTACATCCTATATCTACCCTGTAAAACACTGAAACATCTATACAGCAGAAATAACATTTCCTAGTGCCAAGTGCTTTAACTTTCTTACTTACTTCACCTGGTGGTGACTAATTGCAAATTTCATGCTGTTGATTGTTGTGGAGGGATTTCAGAATGCCGGAATGTCAAGCTGTATCAGCCTTGTTGGATATGTTCCATTAATTGGACATACATTTCTACATATTTACTGTACCAACAGACTGAACATTATTGTTTAATACTAGTAAACTCCTGTAGGGTCTAAGGTCCTAGTATTTCAAACCCTCTACATCAACCTCTTGTCATTGTCCCTGTCACATGTTCAGTATACATTGTTTTCCATAGGGCGATCATAAATTGATCTTTAACTTCAACTTTTATCACAGTTTTCCTTTTGTAATATGTTTTCACAGGTTGTAATAACAATAGACTTGATTCAAGGGTTTGCTTTCCTGTGTGTATTTTTCCGTGGCGATCAACAGCGCATGCCCAGAACACAAATATACACATGGGAAAAAGGCTGACAGATCCACAGAGACGGCCACATGACTTAGGACAGATTTAAGCATCGGCATGTATGCATGCGTAGCTAGAGGGGCAAAACACTTAATACAAATGAGCGCAACACAGGCTACTAATGTACATTAAGGGCGTGTCAACAGAGTTAGGAGAGATTCATAAGTAGGACAGCCTTTTGTAAACTAAAATACGCACGTGAAAAGTTAAGGTAGCCCACGACCACTTGTAAGTTGTAGCTGGTCTAACTAGGACAAAGTACAAGCAGTGTCTCTCATACCATACAGGCAACAGCTGCTGCATATTTCTAATCAATAGATATGTGTGTTTAGTTAACACATATAAGGCTCAACTACTTAAAGCCATGGGCCCAGATTCAGAGATGTGTGTGGGCGCAAAGCGGATGCGCCAAAATTTTTAAATCAAGGCTGCGCATTTCCGATTCAAAGGTGTCCCAGGCTCCCTTCAGCCGAACCCTGCAGGTTGTCCTGAGGGCATTTCTGTTGCACATCAATCAGTTTATAAGTTAGCCATTGGACGAGGAAGCCCTTGTGCCGGTTAAGCAGCAGTTTGCCACCATAGCTAGCTCTCCGCACATTATAGGGGGTGTGGATGGTACACATATAGCGCTAGTCCCTAGGGAAATGGATTGCTCGATTTTTATGAATCGTAAGAGCTTCCATTCCCTCAATGTCCAGATTATATGTGATGCCAGCTTCCTTATCCGACATGTGGTAGCTTGCTTACCAGGGAGAAGCCACGACTCATGTGGTGAGACAATCATCAATATAGCAAAGATTACAAGAGAGACGTGCACAAGGAGCTGATGATGCGATTGTATAATTAAAATGTTAAAATATGTCATCAGAATAGTGAAAATATGTTAGGCTTTATAAATGTTAAATGCTGTTTAATGTTTTTTTCTTATTGTTAGGTGACATCGTCTACCCTCTGAGGCCCTTTCTCTTAACACCCATTTTGATCCCAAGTACAGACCCACATGTGGCATATCACCAGGCGCATGTGCACAACAGGCAGATCGTTGAATGGTGTATTGGTGTCCCAAAAGGCAGATTCCATTGCCGAGATCAGTCCGGTGGTGCACTTATGTATGCACCAGGAACTGTATGTATAATAGTTGCTCTGTGCTGCATATTTCACAACATTGCGGTGAAAAATGGTGTCACTTTTGAGTTAGGTGCTGATGCTGCTGTCAGTGATGATTCGAAGGTTCCACAGCCATCTGGCTCCACTTCACAGGACTCAAACACGTTCAGGGAATATGTGCGCCAGAAGTACTTTTAAAATAAGTGTTTTTATACAAGAACAAATGTCTAAATATATATGTAATGCTTCAGAGTTTGGTAACATCAATGTATTAGAAGCTGCCATAAAGCACGCACTATAGAGGGAAGTGACAGTGGGCGTGCGCTCCCCCTTCTCTCTCTCTCAGAGGTAGAGAACCCCACACGTACAGAAAGCGTGCGAGGGTCTGGATCCGGCCCTAGGGGTGTTAGCTCCAAGGAAGCTAGCATTCTACCAGCATCAGTCCTGTTCATTGTTTTTAAAAGTTTAAAAATTAACATTACAATATAGATTTATGAAGTATAAAATAAGGGTTTATGCACATGGTATGTTTCTGGTTTACAAAAAATACATTCACAATGCAAAATATTAAGCAACATCCTCTTTAGGCATGTAAATAGTAATGCAAAGCTCTTGCCAGCTGAATTTCTCCATCACCCATTTTTATTTAAATTTGTGCGGAAATACTGCCATTTGTGTAAAATAGTAAAATAATCATTTGATTAATTACAGACATATTACAATGTAGTTTAAACATATAACTAGCAGGATTTTAAATTTATAGTTTCTGCTAAATATTTGCCTACATTATTTAACAAAATAAGATTGCAGTAGTAAATATACAATCTTAAAATGTCACAAATAATAGCAATAACTTTCACTGCTATACAAACTACTATGGTGTTTTTTTAAATACGCATTTACACGCACAATTAATAACTACTTACCGTTTCTTCACCATGATGTTATTTGCATAAGTCACATGATTAAGCCCCGCCCCTACCTGCTTCTATTTCTACCCTCCAGGATCTCCCGGAGGGAAGATTTGAAAAGTCGGCAACCCTGATATATATATAAAACAAATAGGTGTGCTCAATCACTTATAAATGTCAATGATAATGACAATAAAAAAATGTTATTCAAAGTAACACCACCATCCGTCCAAAGTTTGTGATACCCCTTTCACATCACACGCAAATACCTGGGATTTTGCTCTTGGTCCTGGGTTGAGGCTCCAATGACCCAGGTAGAGGTGTGATGTGAGAGGTCCCAGGGGCCTCTACCCAGTCTAATGACTTGGGAATCGGACCCACGAGAAAAGATGGGTTATTCCCGGCTCCGACCTGGGTGAGGGTTCAGTGTGAAAGGTGAGACCCGGGTTTTTCAACCTGATTGAAGGGATTGGTTTACTATTGCAATAGGAAACAAATCTCCCCACTGTCATCCCTGCAGTGTGAAAAGGGATCATCCCAGGATCTGTGACCCTGGGATGGTTTGCCGCCCTGCCAATATCCCAGGTTGTAAGACCTGGTATATTACAGAGGCAGAGATGTGAATGCAGCATTACTCTTTTTTTTTTTTTAAATCAAGTGTTTTTATTGATTTTCTCAAATTTTTTTAGTAAAACAAACAAACAAAACAATACAATACCCCATTAAAAGAACATTGTGGGAAGAAAATCAACAACATAGAGTCAATATTTAACAACAGTGTTGTAAATCTGAAAAACATGTTACATAACAATCTACAGCAGTACAGTACAAGTAAACGACAAGTTCACATCCTCTCTGCCTGCAAGCCTGATACATGCAGCCTACCTAGATTCCGAGCCTCGCGCCGCGCCGAGTTGTGGAACGAAGGGCATAACCCCCATGCTATGTATGGATTCCAGCCATGGGGACCAAACTTTATCGAATTTATCTGGGGCCTTTCTAATTTGGTAGACATATTTTTCATGAACCAGGGTGGCATTGACCAGTATAATCCAGTCTCTCAGGGTCGGTGGTTCAGTAGCCAACCATCTCCGTGCTATTATCACTTGTGCAAGGGTAAACAGGGAAAATAAGTACCTATGAGTGTTCTTATCTAACATGTCCTTAAGTGATAGACCAAACAAGCAAATCTTAGGATCAATAGGGAGTGATATGGAGAGAGTGTTCAGAGCACATTCCCAGACTGCTTTCCAGAACAGGGTAACTGTGCGGCAGCTCCACAGCAGGTGCCAGAAGGTACACGGGGAGAGCCCACATCTTATACAACTGTCATCCGTAACTCTACCCATCCGGATCAGTCTGTGAGGGGTCAAATACACTCTGTGCAATATGTAATAGTGAATTTGTTTAAAGCGTATAGAGGAAGTAGCATGATCTGTTGAAGCCAGCACCTCTAACCAATCCTCATCCTCCATATCACCCAGATCCTCCTCCCATCTAAGTTTTAAAGTTGGCAGATTATCTGAGTGGACGGTACGCACTGTGGAGTAAATCCTCGATATGGCACCTTTAAGTGCTAGACCATCAAGTAACCTCCTAATAGGGGAAGGTGCAATGTGAGGCCAACCACTCTGGAACTGTGAATTAAGAGCATGACGGAGTTGTAAGTAGCGATAAAACATCATGGAGGGTAGATGATGACTCTCCTGTAATTGAGCATAGGATTTCAAGGTAGTTCCAGTAAATAGGTCTCCCATTACCTTTATACCATACGCCCTCCACACACTTCTGCCCTGCAAACTAAACAATTCCATAAGAGCCCGATTACCCCATAACGGAGTCTCCGGGTCCATACCCTCCTCTCCTAGCAGACCATGCACCACTCTCCACACCAGTCTAGCCTGCCGCAAAATCTGCGCACC
>WWET01001989.1:124120-136251 GCA_011038615.1 Limnodynastes dumerilii
ACACTTTAAATATATATATATATATAAGCCATTCTGCTCCTCACTGTTATACGCATGCGCAGTAACCGTTGTGATGCTACTGTGCATGCTCCAATGAATAGGAGCAGAATTTGAAAAAACAAAAAAACTCCCTCTATTAATGTCCCCCCGCCCACCTCCCCCCAAACTTAGTCCCTTATTTACTTACCTAATAGCAGTAGCAGGGAGCTCCCAGTACTGCCGCTGCTACATTCAGCAGCTTCCCTCTGTAATTAACGCGGAGATGGTGCCTGTACCCAATGGGAGGAGATTCCCCCCCAGGTCTCCACTTCCCATGTAATAGGGCAGCCCAGTCAGTGCTAGAAGATATCCGGAAATGCACTCCTTACTGGGGGTAAGAAAACAGCGGGGCAGGCAGGGGTGTACCAAGATGGTGGCCGCCAACGGTCTTTAAGACTGCGTATACGCAATCTACGTTGCAAGAAGTAACGTAGATTACGTAACAAAATTACTGCGCATGCGCAGTAACACATTGCTGTAAACTCCAGCCGCAAATGCAATGCGGCCGGAATTCTGCATACGGCCCATTATCTTGTAAGGAATAATATTCTACGATTTTTTATGTGACAATGGGCCATTTTCAATAGACGGACGTAATTCAATAAACAGTTGCTACTGCGCATGCGTAGTAGCTATTGTACGTAATCTGCGTATCGTTTTGATACGTAGATTGCGTATATGCGGTCTAAAAGATACTAACTACACTTTACCCTCAATTTAGTTTGAGTCTTAGGATATCCTTATATTTATCCCAAGCATGTTTAAACTGTTCTGTGTCAGCTTCAACCACCTCAGATGGGAGGCTATTCCACTTATCCATCACTCTTTCAGTGAAGTCATTTCCGCACATTTCCTCTGTTGTGAGCTTGGGTCTTGCCAGCGTCACACTATAGGAAGCAGCAGGTCCTGGCTGACAGCCCTCAGATGGGCTGTACAGACTTTCTCCTGCTGCTGCTAGACAATGGCACTGTATTGCTGGAAAGCCTGTACAGCACATTGACGCACACTAGTATTATGCTTTTGGTGCAGAGCAGCGGTGCAGGTGCGCCACCCCAAGTCCCGGTTCCCTGTTCGGCCATTTCACTCGAACAGGTCATGAACTGCCCCTGCCTATGCTCTACTTTAAGATTATAAAAATGGCGGTGGTGAGGACGTCTGGATTGTTACAAACTCCTGGCACACCTATACTGTACATTGTAATAATAAGTCACGTTAACCTGTGAACACACCCCAGTCCCTCTTGTGGAAATTGCAGGAAGACTGGATTGAGCGGATTGTACTCTGATCAGGGCGCATGTGCAAAGTGCAAAACTAGTCCAACCGCATTAAAGAGGGAAATATCTGCAGCCTGAGTCTGGTCCAACGAGCATAAAACACATTAGTCCTGTAAAAGTAAAATACAATTGAAATTTATTGCGTTCATAAAGTGTTTTAGATATAGACTGTCACCGATAACTCCCCCATACAGTCATGCGTGTATAGATTCCCATGTGCCTTTCTTGAAGTAAGCTTAAATCATTACCATGTCTTCCAGTTCATGTTACTAACTTTCCCTGCTATCTGTATTAGGTTTCCTTTGAAGTCTCTATTACAATGTCAGCCCTTTGTTTAGAGACCCTAAGATCTTATGAGTCTGTAGGAGTTGCTCACTGTCATTTGGCTATTATATTTAATTAAACAAGGGGCTCATTAGGTAGAAGGTAGGAGGGACACTTAGGGGTTGACATGCAGGTATTCAAAAGAATATAAAGACATGGCACATAAAGAGGAGTATCTGTTCTGCATGTTTTATACTATTAAAATGGGAAACTTTTTATGTTATTCACCAAAGCATAAGCTCAGGAACTGGAACTGGAGAATATAACCAGCGTGTAAGAACATAGGACCGGATTCAAACTTACGATTTTGCTACTTTTTGTGCGTATTTTTAGGTACGGTTGAACTGCGCATGCGTAGTAACTTCTTTACGCAAGCTACGTAGGATTTTGGCACGGAAGTCCATCATGCACGGATTTGTAAATCGGACTTAGTGACATACGTACGGAGGGGCGTGGTTATCTTCCATACGTGTGTAGTTTGGTGAAAGTGGGTGGGAGGAGGCATTTAAATGGGCTAATATTGGCGCGGTTAGTTATGTGCGCACGTACGGAAGGAAAATACACGTAACGACACGCGTAGAGTTATGGGTGCCCTATGGACGCGTAAGTCACCAAAAGACGCCCGTGTGAGGGGAGTGTCATGGGTGCTGCCTTGCCACGTACGTGCCTATATTTGCGTCCTTTATACACACATCTGTGAATACGGCCCATAATATATAACATGTAATAGGTGCTTGGACGCTAATGAAAGGGGAACACTCTGCTCTTCTGTAAAATGAAATGTTTAAATTGAATAAAAACTAAATGCTGTAAGGAATAAGCAAATATCATATAAAAGGGTATTACATTTACCAGACAGTTCACCATTGTTATATTTATAGTGATAAAAAGGAATACAGAAAGATCAGCGAATCCAGACTTACTACATCCTTAACTTCAGTGCTTTTCAATCACATTGTAGTGACATTTTTCGGCCCAGGCACATGTGCGGATCTGCGCTACCCGGTCACAACACATTTCAACCTATCCAGAGGTAGGAGGAATGACCAAGAGTGGAAGTAGACTGACTCAGACCCCATAGCAAGGGATGGGCATTAATATGGGTAGGGAGGAGAATTGCATCGCTCTTTCTATCTGGCCCATGTGTAGTGTGATTAGTCTAGGAATGCTGAGGGCTGTTAGTAAATACATAGGGCTGGATTCAGACCTCCGTGCATGTACTGCACACAAAGGTCTGTCTGCACAGAAGAGGAGGAGTGAACTCCCATCAGTCCCCTTTCTCGTGCGGTGTTTTGGTCAGTTACGCTGATATAAGGCTGCCTTAATTGTATTGTGCGGATCAGCGGTCAAAACACGCCTATATTGTAAAACACGGCTGTATTGTAAAACACGCCTGTATTGTAAAACACGCCTGTATTGTAAAACATTACCATCTTGTGTATTTTGGAGGGAAAGGCCTGCCCTGTCGGACTGTACAATAGTCCGACATAGTCTGCCGAGCGCTCACATTTTGCATGCTAAATCAGACAGAAGTCTGTCAGCAGCTGAGAGCTTAGAGCTATCATTCCTGACATGCCCTCCATGGGTACAGGGTGGGTGGTTGGCATAGGTCCACCTCACCTCTGGGCCCCATAGCAGCTGCACCTACTGCACCCACGGTAGTTACACCACTGGGAATTACACTTCCAGCAGGGGTTGGTTTAAGCTCACAAATCCTCTTACAACCCAGGCATTCCCAATTATTTACTTCTGGGAATTTTCCACACGGTTGAGCTGGAAACTTCAAGTAGGCCCTGGCTGTCAGAAGGTCACCCATGGGAGTGAGGGTACTTAAATTGTGAATGCACACAGGGGGATAATGTGGGCCAAGATTTTAATCTGTATAATAGGAACATATAATAATATATGGCATTACCATGGTTTTAAGACACAGTAACGATCTTTGTATCACTTACTCATTAATCTACAGAGCTGCTTTTATTGAGAGCTAAAGCATCACACAGTGAGTGTGTTACACAAACAAAGGAAAAGTGAAACAAATCTTTGACTTTCCCATGAATCTTGTATGGAGTGTGTGGAAATAGATTTATAATGCACAGTAGGCTTGTTATCGTGCATTTAAATGTTGTCTGAAACACAACTGTAACGTTCTATAGGGCTCTCTTCAGGTCTAGCTGTTAATTCCTACCACTTTTGTGTCTTCTGTTGCTGCAGTCTCCAATGAGTTCTGCATTGCCCCATTGTTTAACTACATTCATCGGTCATTGCTGAACAACAACAGTGTGGGGCCATTTCAACCATTCTTAAAGACATTGGCAGGAGCCCCAAAACCTGCAGGGGGGATCCAAGCATGAAACTCTGAACAAAGGCCAAAATGGAAGCTCCTGGTGCATATCCTTGGGCACCTATGAACAGGGGATTTTCTGTTCTAGTAGACTGAAAGGATATTTGAAGTGTTCCGAGTTGTCAAAAGTAAATAACGGATAGAAAAAAAGCCATTAAAACAAAAAGTTAACTCGATTTTCATGCTCACCATAAATTTATGACTAAAGCTATCTGGACAATGAAGCTGAACTATTTTGTCTGCAAAAGTCTCTGTTTTGTGGGACCATTCATTACTGCTAATGAGGTAACTACTCTGCTGACTACCAGAGTTTTCCTGAGCATACTTTGCTAAGGACGTACTTTGTGAAACGCTAAGAAAACATAATGTGGCGGTCACATGGCACATTTTAGTTCATTTATATGTGATCATGTCTGCCTGCTTTTATGTGGTCGGGTTAATCCCTTATAATCCTCTGAGGTGATTATGCCTCTCAGCTATTTTACACAATTTTTATTGCTATTTAAACCTATTATGATCTAGCATGATACATATTTGAATTGCTTACCACTTGCTTAGCTTTTTGGAATAAGCCTGATAACAAACCATACAAATTACTCTATTCAGGTCTGAATGGAAGGCACCATATATCTGTAACTGCCTGTGATCGAAGAGGTGTCATGGGGAGGGAATGGGTGGACTAATGTGTCACTTATGCCATAAGAATGTGTTCCCATAAATTAGTCCAATGCAGACTCAAAAGCCTTGAATGCTTTGCACCATCTACAAGACATGTCTAAGTCTGGGGTGATTTTTAGACTAATGCTTGTTTTGCCTTGCTTATACTGTGTGTGGATTCACTGCTAATTGGCAAACTGAATGTACACAGTCCAAAATAATAAATAAATAACTTTAAAAAAAAAAGAGCAATGCACTCCCACGTGCTCTCCTATGTGCAGAATGGGGATCCGCTTGTAGGACCATACCTTAAGTATTCCGCAAGGGCCAATTGTACAATTTACATGCCTGTGCCCCAGTATCCATAACTGTTTTAGCTGTGTTAGCCAGTGTGCTGACAGTCTACTTAAATTAGGGGCAGCATGCTGTTATAAAAAAAAAACAGCTATTCGCTTTGCCAATTATCAGAGAATCCTCACAAGTTTTTAATACTTCCATAAGCTGCTTGACAGGTCACACCTTAGGATACGACTTACTGATTGGCCGTTCAGTGAACATAAGCATTTGCTTATTTGCTTATAGATTCATCTCTGTATCAGTTGAGAGAAAAGCCATTATTTGATTGGTGCAGGAAAATCAGTCTACTCTGAACTTTCAAAGTTTGTTGCCGAAGCTGAAATTATTTTTGAAATTCCTCCAGGTGAATGGTACAATCTGTTGTATTCCTGTAAAGCTTTCATCTTGATTTACAAATGATTTTTATTACAGTCTATTTATAGAGGTTTAATCTACAGAGCTGTTCAATCTAGATGATAATAAAATACAACTTGTTGATGCTGACACTATAACAGGTTTCAATGTACAGATTAATGTACTGGTCATTTTTGTAAATGGATCCAGGTTTTGAACTTCCTACCACCCAGGGTTCAGTTCCTAAACTGGCAGACCGCTGAGCAATGATACAGTGATGGTCTCACAAAACAGAGGCTGTGCTATGATGTCATGAAAAGTCACATCAGCTTAGATGGGAGAGAGACCAAGCTAGACTGATAGCATAGCACAGCCACTGTCCCTGCAACTTCTATGTCAGTCATCGCACAGGAGTTGCAGGGAGAACTGCTGATGGTGTAAAACGGCCTCTCTCCTTCTCTGCAGCTCCTCTGTCAGTTCCCTGAAACAAAGTTAACTGAAAGTATTGTTTTTACTTACATGAATATTGATTGTTGGGTTCTTCTCTTGGTACATCATGTTGTTTCTTATTAAAAGTCTGTAGAGACAATTAAGAGTGAGGGTAGCCTCCATTACACATCTCCACCTCTTTCCCCTCCTTCCACTCCGCATATCCCTCCCTTACACATCTCACAAACTGTGTCCCTCCCCCCCATTATAATTCTCCCCCAATGGCCCCTCTTCATTGCACGCCTCTTTTTTGCCCCCCCCTCCAATATACATTTCCCTCACTATCCCCTCTGCATTACACACCTCCCTTTCTTAGCCCCTCCTCTTTAATACACTTTTACCTCCTCAATGATATATTTATCCTCTCTGTTAAATTACATTACACCTCTTGTTCCATTAAGCCACTTGCCTAATTTCTTGCTCCCAGTCATAGGCATAGATGGGTCATGTGGCAAGGTCAACTGGTTGGGGAGGGCAAGCTTCTTTATTTATTTTATTTTATTTCATTTAATTTCCAATAGCAACAGGCTACAGCGGCTGCAATGGGCTGATGTTATTGTTAGGACTCAAGAGGGAGGGTTAGTGTAAGGACTTAAGGGGAAGATTAGGTTAGACTGTGGGCAGGGCCACCGTCATCAAATGTGGGGCCCAGGACCCAGCCGCAGGGCCCCACCCCGAGGTGACGTAATTGGTGACGTCACATAGGACGGGGCCTGACAGACACACTTTAACAGCAGGTGGTGCGCAGGGAAGAACTGGGAAGAAGCTACTAAATAGCTCTGAGCAGAAAGCCTTGGCGGTAGGATACCACCGATACCTGCTGCTACAGAACTAGATAAGTATCGGCGGGCCCCCATCAGGTCCGGGCCCGAGACAATTATCCTGGCTGTCCCTCCCTTATGTCAGCCCTGACTGTGGGGCATGGAGGGTTAGGGTTAGGGTGTTAGGACTCAAGAAGGGGAAGGTTAGGGTTAGACTACAGGAAAAAGAGGTATAGGATTAAGGGAGGGTAAAGGGTAGGGCTAGGATTCAGGTTCCTACCTGTTGGTGGATCACTCTTCACGACCGCAGGTGTCGCATCACCGCCACGGTACAAATGGAAATTGCCGGCAGTTGCCATTCAACTGCCACATGATGGTCTGCCAGAAAACAGACCATCGGACATGCAAACCGCACCCAGGTCAATCTGTTTCTATAAAAACTGAAAGAAGAAAATGTCTCTTCTATTTTTTTCTATTTAGGCTCCTGTAAGGTTCACATGTAATATATTGAGGACATTACAAAAATCAACTGCAGAGATAACACACTCCTTGCACCATACTTTCACGTTTGAAGTTTTGTCATATCTGAAGTGGTTTCTTATCATATTTTATATACAATACAACTTTTTTCACTAATGCCCATATCACTGTAACCATGGACTGCTCTGATTTATACTGTACTTACATTCTTACATTTATATTTCTTAAAACCATGTGTATGCTTCTCCTTATCTCTCCACCCTCTGTCATACTTTAGTTCTCTTACATGTTTACCTATATTACTGTCCTCAAACTTGAAGTGCTGCCTCAAGCAGACCAATAAATACATGACCATTGCTTCAGTTTTATGACTTCACGACTAGACTGACACATATATTACTAACGTTTAAGAACCTTTCTCAGTTTGTTTTGCATAAACATTGTAAACTTGACCACCGGCGTTACCATACAATTATTCACTTCGGTCATTTTGTTATTCACTCGTGTAAAGACTCGTGTATTAGACTAAAGTTTACTCTTTCAGCATTCGCTTTCCTGGATACACCCTTCTTCCCTTCTGTTGGAGTACCACAAGGCTCACTGTTAGGTCCATTGCTCTTCTCTATCAATCCCACTTTCCTTGGACAGCTAATAACGTCATTTGGATTTCAGTATTATCTCTATTCCGATGTTGCATAAATCTATCTATCCACTCCTGGGCCCAGATTTACTAAGCTGCGGGTTTGGAAAAGTGGAGATGTTGCCCATAGCAACCAATCAGATTTTAGCTGACATTCTCTAGTATGTAATACTTAAATGAAAGTTAGAATTTGTTTGGTTGCTATTGGAAACATCTCCACTTTTCCAAACCCACAGCTTAGTAAATCTGGCCCAAGATCTCTTACCAGCCTGTGTAATTGAATGCCTCTCTGTCATTTTATTGTGGATATCCTCCCGCCATCTCAAACTTCATCTTGCAAAAACAGAACTAGTAAAATTTCCAACTGCCAATAAAACCCACCAACCCGATCTCTCTATTTCTGTTGGACAACACTGAAATAATCCCTACACATAAAGCTCACTATCTTGGTGTTATACTTGACTTTGAACTGTCCTTTATTCCCCATATACAAACTGTTTTTAAATACTGGTATATACATCTAAAAATCAAGAATATGCAATAATCTCACACAAGACACTGCAAAAACTCTCATTTATGCATTAAACATCTCCCTCATTGACTATTGCAATGCTCTTTTTATTGGATTCCCATGATATAAAATTAATCCTCTACAGTCTATATTGCAGCAGTTAGACTAATTTCCTTGCAAAATGCTATTCTAGAACTGGTCCACTCTGTTAATCTCTACATTATATGTGTGTATTTTACAGTATAACTTACCTCAAAATATATCCTAGTTCACTCTATCAGCTGTTAACATGGGCTCTGATTTACAGTTAATAGTAAAATTGCGAACGTACTTAAATATACGCACGTGAAAAATCTGCAATACTGATCAGAAAAAAAAAATCCATTTCATCACTCCCCCTGTGTCAGGAGTGCTCTACGCAAGGACATAAGTCTTTGATGCATATATTTAGGTACGTGTGGACTTAATTATCTGTAAATCGGCAGTGTGTTTAGGTGTTTAATCAAAGATACATTATTAAATTCACTGATTATGATTCTGAAAAGTAAATATTTTTTTTGGTTGTGTTAATAAGCAAGTACTCTCATTAACATATGTAAATAAAAGTAGTCTTAAAAATACAACTTTAAAAAGAAATAATCATAACATACTTAACAACACAAATAAATGCATATCACATGAAGTTAGAAATACAATGATCTACTACATATAGAGAGTTTCATAAACATTTTAAACATTTTAATTTAAAGAAGATAAACAACACAAACAACCAAGACAGTTAAATAAGTAAGTGGTGTTAGGTCACAAAGTTTAAAGGGAAAGAAATCGTCATAAAATAAAACCAAAAAATGGCACCTTTACAATGTTAAAGTCTTTCACAAAATGTTAAATAAGGATTTTAAAAACTAGCCTTTATTTGTTTAATTTAAAAAAGCACATCTATTGATTAAAAACACACAGCAGGTGTGGCCTCAACTAAGTAAGAGAAGACGCATGGCCTAACATTAAACAATATGGTTCATCAACTTTCGAGTGGTCGAGGGCTACCTTAACTTTTCCCGTGTGTATGTTAGCTTATGCAAGGCTCTCCTACTTCAGTTCAGTTCTTACTCTGTTGGAACGCCCATACTGTACATCAGTAGCCCGTTTGCACCTCATTTGCATTAAAAGTCTTGCCATTCTAGCCACGCATGCGGGATTCAATCCGTGCCAATTCGTGCATCAGTCCTAAGTCTGACGTCCGTGTTTGTGAATCAGATGCCCATGATTTCTGTGCATATATTTGGGTTCTGTGCATGCACAGTTTAACTGATCGCAAAAGCACACACAGGGATTCTGCATTTACGATCTATGATCTGTAACATTTATCTACAATTGAATAAATGCTCTGATGCCCAGTTACAGGAGGTCTCCAGGGCTGCGCGCACTCTCTAAAATAACTATACTAAAATTACCCTTAGTACTGCTACGGACACTGCTGTGTACAGGGGCGTTTTAAGAAGTGAGGTGGCCCTTTGTAAATGAGCATGCATTGCAGGGCATGCTGTGCCTTATAGTAGCATATGCGGCAGCATGCCAAGGGTTAAATGCATGCTACAGCATACAGTATGTCCCCCAATAAAATGAAAAGACCTTTACATGTTTACATGGGCCCGTTACAATAATAATACATTTAAAAGTCCCCGATACAAGAAAAAAACATCCTCGGAAGGGATCTCGTGCTAGAGGGTATAAATAGTGCCCCAGTAATGACATGAGTCATTCGCCGGAGGAAGGAGGTCTTTGCGTGCCACAGCCTGAAGAAGAAGAGGAGATGGAGTCCCGATCATCGCCTGGCATCATAGAGGACATCGGAAATGTAAGTAAGAACATTATTTTATTATTACTTTTTATGAAATTGCTTTTTTAAAATAAATGATGGACCTTATTAAATCAATGGGGTAGATCCAGAACTACGTTTGCCCTACGTTTATTCGCGTAGCGTATTTTCGTGCGCGTAAATTCGTTACACTCCCCTCGGCACACCCCTTGAACGTACGTATTTTGTCAAGATACGCTTTCCAAACCCTACCTTAACTTTTTCCAACGTAACCGCAGTCATACGCACACGTATGTATGGGCTAGACGAATTTACGCAGCTAAGCACGCCCATACTGTACACTTTAAATACAACCCCCCACCTACTTCACGTATTTCAGACGTATTTTGGACGCACATAAAATTGGCACGCCCACACGTAAGTATTTACGTGACACATACGTGAATGACCCATACGTTCACAATTACGCTCAATAGCGTATTTTCTATGGTGCGCATGCGCAGTACTTACAAAAACTTGATTTTACGTCTCCGCCACGCATAAATTCACTCCGAAACATTGTTCTGGATCAGGCCCAATGTCAGCAGGAGCAATGTGTTAATATTGGCAATGATCGGGCCACATTTATTTTTTAGTTATGGTGATCGGGGCCACATTTATTCTTTAGTAATGAGATTTGAGGCCACATTTATATTTTAGTGATGAGGATCGGGGCCATGTATTATTCATTTTTTTACGATCGGGCTACATATACTAAACATGTTAATGTTTTTTTTCTTGTATCGGAGACTTTAAAATGTATTATTATTGTAACGGGCCCATGTAAATGTCTTTTTATTGTATTGGGGGACATACTGTATACTGCAGCATGCACTTAGCCCTTGGAATGCTGCTGCATATGATACTATAAGGCACAGCATGCCCTGCAATACAAGGGAATGCTGTGTCTTATAGTACTATATGCCACAGAATGCTAAGGGTTAAGTGCATGCCGTGGCAGCCATTTTTATTACTTTTAAGGTATTTTAATAGTTTTTTTAAAATGTATAAAAAAATCCAATAAATAAAAATATGGTCGCGATGTGTGGCGATTTTTAAAGAGAAAATTTGCCGCGATTAAAGGACTACGCGTTCTAGCGTAACAAGCACTAGGTCTGGATCTACCCCACAGCACTTACACTACTAATGTGTATACAAAAATCTACCCCGGAAGACCAGGTTTAATGGACTGGATTGTAACATATGTGCCTGAAGTGTATATTATTATTATGATTATAAAAATACATATCCGTTTGTAATCTATTGACATTAAACTTTTTGGGGAAGGTTATCTTTAGTATTATTGTTATCTTTCTTCTGTGACTATCGCTGCAGTATAGCATTGTGTATAATATTTTCTGCTTCACAGAGCTATTTAGTTCACTTGAGGTATAAAAACGTACCAAGGAAACATAAGTAGTTTTAGTTTTACAGACACATCAATCATGTGCTTCTTCCCACATCCCCACACACAGATCAAGAAAGCTTTGTCCACAGAGGCATGTGGGCAGACAATATTCATCACAGTTGTCAGCAGCCATTCACATTAAAGAATAAAGGGAGTACAGAAATATGGGAACCCCTTGTAGTAACGGGTCATGGTAAACAGTCACCGTTGTACTGTAATGAGTCAGTAGGCAGGGAATTAGTTCTCTGTCTGCCTGATATTCACACCGGACTGTAAAAAACTTGCTAAATGCTATTACTAAAACACATTTATAGAAATATGCATAAGAATCAATTAACGCAATATTTATAGGCAGTATGGGCCTGATTCAGAGGCTGAAAATAAGAACTTAAAGTTACACCTGGGCAAAACCATGTTGATTTCAGGGGGAGTCAAGTTAATTTTATTCTATGCATGCAGGGAGAATGCTTTGCTTTTACTTATTGCACACAGATACCTGATCAGCATCACTTTTAAACTGCTAATTAGACTTGAGCTGGGAAACATCACCTTTTAACTATAATACTGTTGCAACAAATGAAATTTGACTCCCCTGAAATCAACATGGTTTAGCCCAGGTGTAACTTTAAGTTCTTATTTTCAATCTCTGAATCAGG